>JARQOD010002164.1:0-43021 GCA_033576555.1 Oophaga sylvatica
GCTTTCATTTGAGGTATCCACATTAAAATTGGATGAAGGGTTTAGGAGTTTCAGCTCCTTAACATGTGCCACCCTGTTTTTAAAGGGACCAAAAGTAATTGGACAATTGACTCCAAGGCTATTTCATGGACAGGTGTGGGCAATCCCTTCATTATATCATTCTCAATTAAGCAGATAAAAGGGCTGGTGTTGATTTGAGGTGTGGTGTTTGCATTTGGAAGGTTTAGCTGTGAAGGAAACATGCGGTCAAAGGAGCTCTCCATGCAGGTGAAACAAGCTATCCTTAAGCTGCAAAAAACAGAAAAACCCACCCGAGAAATTGCTACAACTTTAGGAGTGGCAAAATCTACAGTTTGGTACATTCTGAGAAAGAAAGAAAGCACTGGTGAACTCATCAATGCAAAAAGACCTGGGCGCCCACGGAAGACAACAGTGGTGGATGATCGCAGAATACTCTCCATGGTGAAGAGAAACCCCTTCACAACAGCCAACCAAGTGAACAACACTCTCCAGGAGGTAGGCGTATCAATATCCAAATCTACCATAAAAAGAAGACTGCATGAAATTAAATACAGAGGGTTCACTGCACGGTGCAAGCCACTCATAAGAATCAAGAATAAAAAGGCTAGGCTGGACTTTGCTAAAAAACATCTAAAAAAGCCAGCACAGTTCTGGAAGAACATTCTTTGGACAGATGAAACCAAGATCAACCTCTACTAGAATGATGGAAAGAGAAAAGTATGGCGAAGGCGTGGTACAGCTCATGATCCAAAGCATACCACATCATCTGTAAAACATGGCGGAAGCAGTGTGATGGCTTGGGCATGCATGGCTGCCAGTGGCACTGGGTCACTAGTGTTTATTGATGATGTGACACAGGACAGAAACAGCCGAATGAATTCTGAGGTATTCAGAGCCATGCTGTGTGCTCAGATCCAGCCAAATGCAGCCAAACTGATTGGTCGTCGTTTCATACTACAGATGGACAATGACCCAAAACATAAAGCCAAAGCAACCCAGGAGTTTATTAAAGCAAAGAAGTGGAATATTCTTGAATGGCCAAGTCAGTCACCTGATCTCAACCCAATTGAACATGCATTTCACTTGTTAAAGACTAAACTTCAGACAGAAAGGCCCACAAACAAACAACAACTGAAAACCACCGCGGTGAAGGCCTGGCAGAGCATCAAAAAGAAGGAAACACAGTGTCTGGTGATGTCCATGAGTTCAAGACTTCAGGCAGTCATTGCTAACAAAGGGTTTTCAACCAAGTACTAGAAATGAACATTTTATTAACAATTATTTAATCTGTCCAATTACTTTTGGTCCCTTTAAAAACAGTGTGGCACATGTTAAGGAGCTGAAACTCCTAAACCCTTCATCCAATTTTAATGTGGATACCCTCAAATGAAAGCTGAAAGTCTGAACTTCAACTGCATCTGATTTGTTTTGTTTCAAATTCATTGTGGTAATGTCTAGAACCAAAATTAGATAAATGTTGTCTCTATCCAAATATTTATGGACCTAACTGTATATATATATAATGTCACTGACATCTTTATATCTATCCATTCTGTCTATTCTATTCTAATCTGTCACACTGTGATTTTACTGTATTTTCATCTATATCTCTCTATCTAATATATATATGTGTGTTTTGAAGAATATTTCCTTTGAAAATGATGTGTAAATTAAAGAGAATTTCTCTATGTAAAAGCCCATGTTAAAATCGCATTGCAATCTGATAGCAATCGCACTGCAGTCGGGTGAAAATCGGATGCTAGGTGTGAAAAATCGGATTGTACTCACATGACACTTGCATTACATTCGTGCGACTCTCAGCAGTGAGAATCGGACCGTATCTTTTATATGTTTAGTGTTAGGCCGGGGTCACACTTGCGAGTGCAATGCGAGTCTCTCGCCTCAATACCCAGCACTGCCGCTGGCACTCGGGACCGGAGTGTGCGGCTGCATGTATTTTTATACAGCTGAACGCCCTGGTCCGAACTGCTGGCGGCAGTGCCGGGTATTGAGGCGAGAAACTTGCAAGAGTCGCATTGCAGCTGCAAGTGTGACTCCGGCCTTTCTCACCAGCCGGAATGTGGGAGGGGGCTGTAGTACAGGCAGTAACCATGCTGCTCTTGGAAGATGTCTGCCTCAGCCTGCTCCTGCTAGGTGGCTGAGTGTAGCTGAGACTGATGCTGACTGGCTGTGTCAGCTTCACTACCTCTCTACTCCTCCATGTGCCTCATGTGAATTGGAGGAAAAGAAGGAGCTGCTTCAAGAACAATGGTAAACTGCTGGCATTTTCTTGAAGTGGCTTCACCTTGGGAAACTCAGCAGCTACGCCGATATCTAAAAGATGCCATGCGCATATAGCCTGAATTGGGAGAACTGGGATTTGGGGAAAGGTCTGTTCTTTTATTTTAATTTGTTTAAACACTAGTGTTGAGCAAGCATGCTCATGTGCTAATAGAGCATCTTCGGTGTGCTCGAATACTATGTTTGGGTCGCTGCGGCTGCATGTCTCATGGAAGTTCGACAGCTACAACACATGCAGAGATTGCCTGTTTGTTTGGCAATCACAGAATGTGCTGTAGCTGTAAACAGCAGGGGGACTTGAACATAGTATTCGAGCACCCCAAAGATGCTCTAATAGCACACGAGCAAACTCACTCGCTCATCACTATTAAGCACATTAAAAACATTTGAACATTTTTGCTAACCCCTTTCCGACGTTGGACGTAGTAGTACGCCCTGGTCAGAATCCCTCCCTTTGATGTGGGCTCCAGTGCTGAGGCCATATCTTTCCCAGCACGTCAGCTGTTTTGAACAGCTGAGATGTGCCTCTAACAGCTGTGTGTGAAATCGTGATCCACCCGCGACTGTTAACCTGTTAAATGCCGCTGTCAATTTCTGATATCGTCATTTAACTCGCTCTTACCGGAATCACACCGGAAATCCAGCCCATCGGTGTCCCATCACATAATTGCAGATCACCGATGGGGTTGTCATGGCAACCAGATGTCTCCAGCAGACCTCTATGGTTGTCATAACCAAATTGCTATGAGAGCCGCCCAGTCGGCGCTTATAGCAACTGAGTTCGCTTCAGGTCAGCCAGGGACTCCGCGCAGCCTCACTGAGTACCGCTGATGTCAGTGAGGCTGCGCAGAGTCCCCGGCTGACCTGAGGTGATCTGACAGCGTGGGAAAAAGTTCAGAAACTTTCCCATGCTAATCAGTTCATCTCCGGTCAGCCGGGGCGCCTGCGCAGACATGATTTCATTCATTCTGCAGTGGTTTACAGCCGAGCCGATAGCATTAGCATCAGTCCCGGTTGTAAACTAGTTAACCCCTTGTGATGGATTGCAGAGGGGGACGTGACTGAACGGTAGAGAGGTGTGGATATTGTTGGTTTTTTATTTTATTATTTTTCACAGGAGAACAAGGGATTCAGTTGGATGGGCAGAATAATAAATTTGGTCAAAAACCTTGTGTAATTATTTCATTAAAAGAATTTTTAATTAATGTGTGTGTTTCTTTTTTAACCCTTTACTACTATAGTATTAATAATGGATAGTTGTCTTATTGACACCTCTCCATTATTAACCCAGGTTAATGTCACCTTTCAATAGCAAGGTGAGATTAACCCCTTATTAACCCATGAGCCACCGCTAAAGGCAATTGGAATAGAGAGGGTAAGTGACCAGAAAAGGCGCATCTTATGGATGTGCCTTTACTGGGGTGGCTGGGGCCAGATGTTTGTAGCCAGGGGGAGCCAAAAACAATGGTCCCTCTCTAGGCTCTTAATATCTGCCCTCAGTCATTGGCTTTACCTCTCTGGTGAAGAAAATTGCGTGGGAGCCCACGCAATTTTTTTCTGTGATTATAGCCTTAAATTTAATTCCTACAGTTCCAAATTTTTCCTAACACAATCTACTAAATTGATTAAACACTGACATATATAAATCATTTTTGATATGACATGGTTTACTATATGTACACCATGTGTCATATCAAGTCGAGTTCTGTAATGATTGTACAGAAGCCAGCAATTGATTTAGCGGCTATTATGCTATGTACTGTAGAACTCTATTAACTATAAATATATATATATATATATATATATATATATAATATATATATATATATACAGTACAGTACAGACCAAAAGTTTGGACATACCTTCTCATTTAAAGATTTTTCTGTATTTTCATGACTATGAAAATTGTACATTCACACTGAAGGCATCAAAACTGAATTAACACATGTGGAATTATATACTTAACAAAAAGTGTGAAACAACTGAAATTATGTCTTATATTCTAGGTTCTTCAAAGTAGCCACTTTTGCTTTGATTACTGCTCTGCACACTCTTGGCATTCTCTTGATGAGCTTCAAGAGGTAGTCACCGGAAATGGTCTTCCAACAGTCTTGAGAGATGCTTAGCACTTGTTAGCCCTTTTGCCTTCACTCTGCGGTCAGCACACCCCAAACCATCTCGACTGGGTTCAGGTCTGGTGACTGTGGAGGCCAGGTCATCTGGCGTAGCACCCCATCACTCTCCCTCTTGGTCAAATAGCCCTTACACAGCCTGGAGGTGTGTTTGGGGTCATTGTCCTGTTGAAAAATAATTGATGGTCCAACTAAACGCAAACCGGATGGAATAGCATGCCGCTGCAAGATGCTGTGGTAGCCATGCTGGTTCAGTATGCCTTCAATTTTGAATAAATCCCTAACAGTGTCACCAGCAAAGCACCCCAACACCATCACACCTCCTCCTCCATGCTTCACGGTGGGAACCAGGCATGTAGAGTCCATCCGTTCACCTTTTCTGCGTCGCACAAAGACACGGTGGTTGGAACCAAAGATCTCAAATTTGGACTCATCAGACCAAAGCACAGATTTCCACTGGTCTAATGTCCATTCCTTGTGTTCTTTAGCCCAAACAAGTCTCTTCTGCTTGTTGCCTGACCTTAGCAGTGGTTTCCTAGCAGCTATTTTACCATGAAGGCCTGCTGCACAAAGTCTCCTCTTAACAGTTATTGTAGAGATGTGTCTGCTGCTAGAACTCGGTGTGGCATTGACCTGGTCTCTAATCTGAGCTGCTGTAAACCTGCGATTTCTGAGGCTGGTGACTCGGATAAAGTTATCCTCAGAAGCAGAGGTGACTCTTGGTGTTCCTTTCCTGGGGCGGTCCTCATGTGAGCCAGTTTCTTTGTAGCGCTTGATGGTTTTTGCAACTGCACTAGGGGACACTTTCAAAGTTTTCCCAATTTTTCGGACTGACTGACCTTCATTTCTTAAAGTAATGATGGCCACTTGTTTTTCTTTACTTAGCTGCTTTTTTCTTGCCATAATACAAATTCTAACAGTCTATTCAGTAGGACTATCAGCTTTTATCCACCAGACTTCTGCACAACACAACTGATGGTCCCAACCCCATTTATAAGGCCAGAAATCCCACTTATTAAACCTGACAGGGCACACCCGTGAAGTGAAAACCATTCCCGGTGACTACCTCTTGAAGGTCATCAAGAGAATGCCAAGAGTGTGCAAAGCAGTCATCAAAGCAAAAGGTGGCTACTTTGAAGAACCTAGAATATAAGACATAATTTCAGTTGTTTAACACTTTTTTGTTAAGTATATAATTCCACATGTGTTAATTCATAGTTTTGATGCCTTCAGTGTGAATGTACAATTTTCATAGTCATGAAAATACAGAAAAATCTTTGAATGAGAAGGTGTGTCCAAACTTTTGGTCTGTACTGTATATAATATATATATATATATATATATATATATATATATACACATGTCATTGAGACACATATACAGTACAGACCAAAAGTTTGGACACACCTTCTCTTTCAAAGATTTTTCTGTATTTTCATGACTATGAAAATTGTAGAATCACACTGAAGGCATCAAAACTATGAATTAACACATGTGGAATTATACATTACACTTTACAAAAAAGTGTGAAAGAACTGAAAATATGTCTTATAGTCTAAGTTCTTCAAAGTAGCCACCTTTTGCTTTGATTACTGCTTTGCACACAGAAAAGGTGAACGGATGGACTCTACATGCCTGGTTCGCACCGTGAAGCATGGAGGAGGTGTGTTATGGTGTGTGGGTGCTTTGCTGGTGACACTGTTGGGGATTTATTAAAAATTGAAGCGGTGAGCGGTCCAGCTCACCTCAAACCATCTCAATTGGGTTAAGGTCTGGTGACTGTGGAGGCCAGGTCATCTGGTGTAGCACCCCAACACTCTCCTTCTTGGTCAAATAGCCCTTACACAGTCTGGAGGTGTGTTTGGGGTCATTGTCCTGTTGAAAAATAATTGATGGTCCAACTAAACGCAAACCAGATGGAATAGCATGCTGCTGCAAGATGCTGTGGTAGCCATTCTGGTTCACTATGCCTTCAATTTTGAATAAATCCCCAAGAGTGTCACCAGCAAAGCACCCCCACACCATCACACCACCTCCTCCATGCTTCACGGTGGGAACCAGGCATGTAGAGTCCATCCGTTCACCTTTTCTGCATGCAAAGCAGTAATCAAAGCAAAAGGTGGCTACTTTGAAGAACCTAGAATATAAGACATATTTTCAGTTGTTTCACACTTTTTTGTAAAGTGTAATGTATAATTCCACATGTGTGAATTCATAGTTTTGATGCCTTCAGTGTGATTCCACAATTTTCATTGTCATGAAAATACAGAAAAATCATTGAATGAGATCATGTGTCCAAACTTTTGGTCTGTACTGTATATTATATATATATATATAGATACATATATATATGTATCTATATATATAAGTATTCTATGTGTATATCTATTCTTTCGATTTTTTATTAAACATGTCAGTGTGATTTTACTGTACAGCGCACTGAATTGCCAGCTTTTAAAAAACGGATCCATCGAAAAACAGAAGAAACGGATGAAAAAACTGATGCGACTAGCGGATCCGTCGAAAAAACTTATCCGTCGAGCCAACATATTGTGCCTGACGGCAAAAAACTGCTGTGTGAAAGTGAGCATTTTGCATATATTCGCACAAAGCATGCCCATTTTGCCCTGTGGTACCGGATCATAAAAATACCTCTAAAATTCATGTCAAGAAAAGTATATCCTCAAGATTTGTAGTGTTGTAAAGTTAAGTGAATCTGTCAGTAGTCTATATGGGAATGTAGCTCATAGGAAGTGGAATAAAATGATACCTTGATATCTGTGATCTGATGTCTTATGCTAGCGAAATCCACATTTTTTCCTATATGTAAGTGAGCTGTTCAGGACTATGATCCGGACACTGATCTGCATGAGAATCTGTCTCCAGGAGTTATTTTACATGAAATGCGGCATTAACAGTGTGAGACAAGTATCTAACACAGTATATTAGAACTGAATTTTGTCTCATAAAAAACACATTAGTAGCTGTAGCTCTGCTGTATTGCAACACAGAGGAATTTGCAGATGTGTCAGGTACAGGTCTTCTCTCAAAATTATAATATCAAAAGTTAATTTATTTCAGTTCCTCAATACAAAAAGTGAAACTCATATATTGTATAGAGTGATTACCAACAGCATAATCTATTCCAAGTGTTTATTTCTGTTAGGCTATGTGCACACGTTGCGGAATTGCCGAGGAAATTTCAGCGTCAATCCCGCACCTCCCTGCCGCTGGATATACGCATTTTTACTGGTATGCGTATTCCCGCCAGAAACTAGCGTTTTGCAAGCGTAATTAGCTAATGATGTTAAAATAATAATTAAAATCAAAAATTGTGATATTCTCACCTTCCTGCGTCCCCTGCAGTTTTCCCCCTCCTCAGCGACGCTCCCAGCCAAACCCGTTCCCAGGCATCCTTAGCGACAATGACCCCAGATGACGTAGCGGTCTCGCGTGATGCTACGTCATCTGGGGTCATTGTCGCTAAGCATCCCTGGGAACGCGATTGGCCGGGAGCGTCGCTGAGAGGCGGGCAAGGCTGCGGGGGACGCCGGAAGGTGAGAATATCTTGATTTTTTTTTTTAATTTTTAACATTAGATCTTTTTACTTTTGATGTGGCATAGGCAGCATCAATAGTAAAAAAGTTGGTCACACTTGTCAAACACTATGGTTGACTCGTGTGACCAACCTGTCAATCAGTTTTCCAAGCGATGCTACAGATCGCTTGGAAAACGCTAGCATTCTGCAAGCTAATTACGCTTGCAAAACGCTAGTTTCTGGCAGGAATACGCATACCAATAAAAATGCGTATTTCCAGCGGCAGGGAGGTGCGGGATTGCCGCGGAAATTTCCGCGGCAATTCCGCAACGTGTGCACATAGCCTAAATGTTGATGATTATGGCTTACAGCCAATGAAAGCCCAAAAGTCATTATCTCAGTAAATTAGAATACTTTATAACACCAGCTTGAAAAAATGATTTTAAAATCCGAAATGTTGGCTTACTGAAATGTATATTCAGTAAGTGCACTTAATTCTTGGTTGGGTCTCCTTTTGCATCAATTACTGCATCAATGCGGCGTGACATGGAAGTGATCAGCCTGTGGCACTGCTGAGGTGTTATGGAAACCCAGGTTGCTTTGATAGCAGCCTTCAACTCGTCTGCATTGTTGGGTCTGGTGTCTCTCATCTTCCTCTTGACAATACCCCAGAGATTCTCTATGGGGTTAAGGTCAGGCGAGTTTTCTGGCCAATCAAGAAAAGTGATACAGTTGTTTTTAACCCAGGTATTGGTACTTTTGGCAGTGTGGTCAGGTTCCAAGTCCTGCTGGAGAATGAAATTTCCATCATCAAAAAGCTTGTCGGCAGAGGGAAGCATGAAGTGCTGTAAAATTTCCTGGTAGATGGCTGTGCTGACTTTGGTCTTGATAAAACACAGTGGACCTACACCAGCAAATGACATGGCTCCCGAAACCATCACTGATTGTGAAACTTCACACAAGACCTCATCAGATTGGATTGTGTGCCTCTCCACTCTTCCTCCAGACTCTGGGACCTTGATTTCCAAATTAAATGCAAAATTTACTTTCATCTGAAAACAGCTTGGACCACTGAGCAACAGTCCAGTTCTTTTTCTCCTTGGCCCAGGTAAGACGCTTCTGCCGTTGTCTATTTGTCATGAGTGACTTGACACAAGGAATGTGACACTTCTAGCCCATGTCCTGGATACGTTTGTGTACGTTGGCTCTCGAAGCAATGACTCCAGCAGCAGTCCGCTGCCTTGTGAATTTCCTCCAAATTTTTTAATGGCTTTCTCTTAACAATTCTTTCAAGGCTGCGGTTATCCCATTTGCTTGTACACCTTTTTCTACTACACTTTTTCCTTCCACTCAACTTTCCATTAATATGCTTAGATACGGCACTCTGTGAACTGACAGCTTCTTTAGCAATGACCTTTTGTGGCTTACCCTCTTTGTGGAGTGTGTCAATGACTGCCTTCTGGACATGTGTCAAGTCAGCAGCATACCACATGATTGTGGAGCCTACTGAAATAGATTAAGAGACCGTTTTAAATGCTTAAGAAGCCTTTACAGGGTTTTTTTGCTAATTATTCTAATTTACTGAGATAATGACATTTGGGTTTTCATTGGTTGTAAGCCATAATCATGAACATTAACAGAAATAAACACTTGAAATAGATCACTCTGTTTGTAATGACTCTATATAATATATTAGTTTCACTTTTTGTATTGAAGAACTGAAATAAATTAACTTTTTGATGATATTCTAATTTTGTGAGAAGCACCTGTAGTGTGTGTGTGTGTGTGTGTGATTCGGTTTAAGGGCAATGGTACCAAATACTAATGAAATGTTTGACTTTGCGGTAAGTGATAAAAATGTCTTAAAACATTCTCTCTCATTATTCTGGCATGTGGCAAATATTAATAATTATGGTAATCCTAATTGACGCAAAAACAGAAAATTGCACGGGGTTAAGAGGCTAAAAGCCTTCAAATTGTCTTTTTATTTAATGTAAAGGTTGAAATATTTATATCTAGGCATTTTTTTCTCAAGTGCTGTTTACTAGATTTCTAGTCTAACTGCCTTATATGATATCAGGTAGAACATTTTGCCTTCTTTGGGTTAACAGTACAATTTTGAGACTTGACACAGGTGGATGGTGCATTTCTTTAGTTTATTTATTTTTTTAACAAGGCTCATCACAAGCACTAATATATATTTTTTAAATTTCACAGACAATTATAGAAATCCAGACCCTTGCATAACAGAATGCAAGCATCTGTGTCAAAAAACTAAATCATAGAGGTTTTCCTGCTCCACAATTATTTGTAAAAACGTGTGCATTAAGTTGTTTTTTTTAAAGAAATTGTATGGAGCAAAATCAAAGTTACTGTTCAGAATTGCTGTAAATTGCATACTTGCCACCATTACATGATGGTACTTCTGTACTCGTGGCATCACTCCAAAAAATTTCCCACCTCTGAAGTGGTTTCTCTGTCATTACCTGAAACAGAGCACAAAATAACATGCCCTGTGCTGTACCTGTCACCTTGCATTATAAAAAACTAGCTATGAACCCGTTCTACACCCAGGTGACAAGCATTTTTATTAGTATATGGTCTCCTATCCTGGTATGTGCTGCCCCCCTCCTATCTTGGTATGCATGGCATCCCTCATCCCTATCCCGGTATGCATGGTCCCCTCACCCCCACCCAATCCTGGTATGCATGGCACCCCATTCCTCATCCTGGTATGCATGGTCCCCTCACCCCCCAATCCTGGTATGCATGGTACCCCCTCATCCCTATCCTGGAATGTATGGTACTCTCACCCCCCAATCCCAGTATGCATCGTGTCATCACCCCCAATCCTGGTATGCATGGTCCCCTCACCCCCATCCTGGAATGCATGGTCCCCTCACCCCCCAATCCCAGTATGCATGGTGCCATCAGCCCCATCCTGGAATGCATGGTCCCCTCACCCCCCAGTCGCAGTATGCATGGTGCCATCACCCCCAATCCTGGTATGCATGGTCCACTCACCCCCCAATCCTGGTATGCATGGTCCCCCCATCCCCTATCGTGGAATGTATGGTACCTCCTCACCCCCCAATCCTGGAATGCATGGTCCCCTCACCCCCAATCATGGTATACATGGCACCCCTTAGCTCCCAACTCTGGTATGCACGGTCCCCTCATCCCCAATCCTGGTATGCATGGTACCCCTATCCTGGTATGCATGGTACCCCCCATCCCCCAATCCAGGTATGCATGGTCCTCTCACCCCCCATGCTGGTATGCATGGTCCCCTCACTCCTCCTATCCTGGTATGCATGGTCCCTTCACCCCCCTATCCAAGTATGCATGGTCCCCTCACCCCCTATCCCTGTATGCATGGTTCTCTCACCCCCCTATCCTGGTATGCATGGTCCCCTCACTCCCCAATCTTGGAATGCATGGTCTCCTCACCCCCAATCCTGGTATATATGTTCCCCTCACCCCTAATCCTGGTATGCATTGTCCTTTCACCCTCCAATCCTGGAATGCATGGTCCCCTCACCCTCCAATCCTGGAATGCATGGTCCCCTCATCCCCCAATCCTGGTATACATGGTCCCCAAACCCCCAATCCTGGTATGCATGATCCCACTCATCCCTATCGTAACATGTATGGTACCCCCTCACCACCCAATCCTGGTGTGCATGGTCCACTCATCCCCAATCCTGGTATACATGGCACCCCTTACCTCCAAATTCTGGTATGCATGGTCCGCTCATCCCCAATACTGGTATGCATGGTCCCCTCATCCCCAATACTGGTATGCATGGTTTTCTCACCCCCCCATCCTGGTATACATGGTCCCCTCACCCCCCTATCCTGGTATGCATGGTCCTCTCACCCCCCTATCCTGGTATGCATGGTCCCCTCACCCCCTATCCTGGTATGCATGGTCCCCTCACCCCCTATCCTGGTATGCATGGTCCTCTCACCCCCCCTTTCCTGGTATGCATGGTCCCCTCACCCCCCTATTCTGGTATGCATGTCCCCTCACCCCCCTATCGTGGTATGCATGGTCCCCTCACCCCCTACCCTGGTATGCATGGTCCCCTCACCCCCCTATCCAGGTATACATGGTCCTCTCACCCCGAATCCTGGTATGCATCGTCCCCCTCATCCCTATCATAGGATGCATGGTACCCCCCTCAACCCCAATCCTGGTGCGCATGGTCCCCTCATCCCCAATCCTGGTATACATGGCACCCCTTACCTTCCAATACTGGTATGCATGGTTCTCTCATCCACATCCTGGTATACATTGTCCCCGCACCCCCTATCCTGGTATGCATGGTCATCTCACCCCCTATCCTGGTATGCATGGTCCCCTCACCCCCTATCCAGGTATGCATGGTCCCCTCACCCCCTATCCAGGTATGCATGGTCCTCTCACCCCCCTTTCCTGGTATGCATGGTCCCCTCACCCCCCCTATCCTAGTATGCATGGTTCCCTCACCCCCCTATCCTGGTATGCATGTCCCCTCACCCCCCTATCCTGGTATGCAAGGTCCCCTCATCCCTCTATCCTGGTATGCAAGTCCCCTCACCCCCCTATCATGGTATGCATGGTCCTTCACCCCCCTACCCTGGTATGCATGGTCCCCTCACCCCCAATCCTGGTATGTATGTCTCCTCACCCCCAATCCTGATATGCATGGTTACCTCACCCCCCAATCCTGGTATGCATGGTCCCCTCACCCCCCTATACTGGTATGCATGTCCCCTCACCCCCCTATCGTGGTATGCATGGTCCCCTCACCCCCCTACCCTGGTATGCATAGTCCCCTCACCCCCCTCTCCTGGTATACATGTTCATCTCACCCCCAATCTTGGTATGCATCGTCCCCCTCATCCCTATCATAGGATGTATGGTACCCCCCTCAACCCCAATCCTGGTGTGCATGGTCCCCTCATCCCCAATCCTGGTATACATGGCACCCCTTACCTTCCAATACTGGTATGCATGGTTCTTTCACCCCCATCCTGGTATACATTGTCCCCACACACACTATCTGGTATGCATGGTCCTCTCACCCCCCTATCCTGGTATGCATGGTCCCCTCACCCCCTATCCAGGTATGCATGGTCCCCTCACTCCCTATCCAGGTATGCATGGTCCTCTCACCCCCCTTTCCTGGTATGCATGGTTCCCTCACCCCCCCTATCCTAGTATGCATGGTCCCCTCACTCCCCTACCCTGGTATTCATGGTCCCCTCATCCCCCTATCCTGGTATGCATGTCCCCTCTCACCCCCCTATCCTGGTATGCATGGTCCCCTCATCCCCCTATCCTGGTATGCAAGTCCCCTCACCCCCCCATCATGGTATGCATGGTCCCCTCACCCCCAATCCTGGTATGTATGTCTCCTCACCCCCAATCCTGATATGCATGGTTACCTCACCCCCCTATCCTGGTATGTATGGTCCCCTCACCCCATATCCTAATATGCATGGTCCTCTCACCCCTCTATCCTGGTATGCATGGTCCCCTAACCCCCCAATCTTGGAATGCATGGTCCCCTCACCCCCCAATCATGGTATGCAGGGTCCCCTCACTCCCCAATCCTGATATGCATGGTCCACTCACCCCCCATTCCTGGTATGCATGGTCCCCTCATCCCCCAATCCTGGTATGCAAGGTCCTCCCTCATCCCTGTTGTAGGATGTATGGTACCCCCTCATCCTCCAATCCTGCCATGCACGGTCCCCTCATCCCCAATCCTGGTATACATGGCACCCCTTACCGCTCAATTCTGGTATGCATGGTGCTCTCACCCTCCATCCTGGTATGCATGGCCCCCTGACCCCCTTTTCCTGGTATTCATGGTCCCCTCATCCCCCTATCCTGGTATGCATGGTTCCCTCACCCCCTATCCTGGTATGCATGGTCCTCTCACCCCCCTTTCCCGGTATGCATGGTCCCCTCACCCCCCTATCCTGGTATGCATGTCCCCTCACCCCCCTTATCCTGGTATGCATGGTCCTCTCACACCCTATCCTGGTACGCATGGTCCTCTCACAACACATCCTGGTATGCATGGTCCCCTAACCACTCCAATCCTGCTGTGCATGGTCCTCTCACCCCCCTATCCTGGTATGCATGGACCCCTCACCCCCCTATCCTGGCATACATGATCCCCTCACCCCCTATCCTGGTATGCATGCTACCTCTCTCCCCCTACCCTGGTATGCATGGTCCTCTCACCCCCCTATCCTGATATGCATGGTCCCCCTCATCCCCCAATCCTGGTATGCATGGTCCCCTCACCCCCCCTATCCTGATATGCATGGTCCCCTGTTATGATTCGGTAGCTGAGGAGTGCAGGTAAAAAAGGAAATACACCAGAGCAGTTGGAATCTATGAGATTGCAGTACCCTGACAAACCACCACAACTAGAGGCAGCCGTGGAGCGTTCCTACGTTGGTCCTAGACGCCTCGTCACAGCCTGAGAAACTAACTACACCTAAAGATAGAAAGAGGAAAGCTATCTGCCCCGGAGCAGATCCCCAAAGAACATAGAAAGCCCCCAAACATGTAATGGCGGTTAGACGAGAGGAAATACTGACACAGACAGAAAATAGTATGAGCAAATGTTGGGGCCCAAACTACCTAAATAGAAAAGGATAGGAAGGGCACTTACTGCAATCCCAAAAAACCCTGAAAAGCACCAACTCTACTAATTTCAAAAACACCTGAGATCACACGACCTCTACCACCTAAATTAGTTCTCTGGTGTAACAAAATCAAAACAGCAGCCACTGAAAAAACTGGAAAAAGCAAATGTACAAACATCAGTGGCTGAACTAAACTGAGAGGGCAAAAGCCCCCGGAGGGGACCCAGAAGGCCCCCACAGAAGTGCAGGACAAAATGCAAAAATCAAGCACAAAACAAAAAGAAGAAAATGTCTTATCTGTTAGCAGGAGATGCAGAAACGACACAGCAGGCTACAAAGGAAACAGGAATCAAGGATTGAGACCAGAACAATTGATCACCGGCAACCCTGATGGAAGGCGACTCCCTTAAATAAGACCAGTCAGTAACACCTGATTCCCAATCCTCACAATCTTCACTGGACAGTCCAGTACCGCTTGTAACCACCAGAGGGAGCCTCTGCTCAGAACTCATTTCAAGTCCATTCACAACAGTCCCCTCACCGCCCTATCCTGATATACATGGTCTCCTCACCCCCCTATCCTGGTATGCATGGTCCCCTCACTCCCCAATCTTGGAATGCATGGTCTCCTCACCCTCCAATCCTGGAATGCATGGTCCCCTCACCCTCCAATCCTGGAATGCATGGTCCCCTCATCCCCCAATCCTGGTATACTTGTTCCCCTCACCCCCAATCCTGGTATGCATGATCCCCCTCATCCCTATCGTAGGATGTATGGTACCCCCCTCACCACCCAATCCTGGTGTGCATGGTCCCCTCTTCCCCAATCCTGGTATACATGGCACCCCTTACCTCCAAATTCTGGTATGCATGGTCCGCTCATCCCCAATCTTGGTATGCATGGTCCCCTCAACCCCAATACTGGTATGCATAGTTTTCTCACCCCCCTTCCTGGTATACATGGTCCCCTCACCCCCCTATCCTGGTATGCATGGTCCTCTCATCCCCCTATCATGGTATGCATGGTCCCCTCACCCCCCTATCCTGGTATGTATGGTCCCCTCACCCCCTATCCTGGTATGCATGGTCCTCTCACCCCCCCTTTCCTGCTATGCATGGTCCCCTCACCCCCCTATCTTGCTATGCATGTCCCCTCACCCCCCTATCGTGGTATGCATGGTCCCCTCACCCCCCTACCCTGGCATGCATGGTCCCCTCACCCCCCTATCCTGGTATACATGATCCTCTCACCACCAATCCTGGTATGCATCGTCCAGCTCATCCCTATCATAGGATGTATGGTACCCCCCTCAACCCCAATCCTGGTGTGCATGGTCCCCTCATCCCCAATCCTGGTATACATGGCACCCCTTACCTTCCAATACTGGTATGCATGGTTCTCTCACCCCCCTATCCTGGTATGCATGGTCCCATCACCCCCTATCCAGGTATGCATGGTCCCCTCACCCCCTATCCAGGTATGCATGGTCCTCTCACCCCCCTTTCCTGGTATGCATGGTCCCCTCACCCCCATATCCTAGTATGCATTGTCCCCTCACCCCCCTACCCTGGTATGCATGGTCCCCTCATCCCCCTATCTTGATATGCATGTCTCTTCACCCCCTATCCTGGTATGCATGGTCCCCTCATCCCCCTATCCTGGTATGCAAGTCCCCTCACGCCCCTATCATGGTATGCATGGTCCCTCACCCCCCTACCCTGGTATGCATGGTCCCCTCACCCCCAATCCTGGTATGTATGTCTCGTCACCCCCAATCCTGGTATGCATGGTTCCCTCACCCCCCTATCCTGGTATGCATGGTTCCCTCACCCCCTATCCTGGTATGCATGGTCCCCTCATCCCCCTATCCTGATATGCATGTCCCCTAACCCCCCTATCCTGGTATGCATGATCCCCTCATCCCCCTATCCTGGTATGCATGGCCCTCTCACACCCCTTTCCCGGTATGCATGGTCCCCTCACCCCCCTATCCTGGTATGCATGTCCCCTCACCTCCCTATCCTGGTATGCATGGTCCTCCCACACCCTATCCTGGTACGCATGGTCCTCTCACAACCCATCCTGGTATGCATGGTCCCCTAACCACCCCAATCCTGCTGTGCACGGTCCTCTCACCCCCTTATCCTGGTATGCATGGACCCCTCACCCCCTATCCTGGTATGCATGTACCCCTCACCCCCCTATCCTGGCATACATAGTCCCCTCACCCCCTATCCTGGTATGCATGCTACATCTCTCACCCTATCCTGGTATGCATGGTCCTCTCACCCCCCCTATCCTGATATGCATGGTCCTCTCACCCCCAATCCTGGTATGCATGGTCCCCCTCACCCCCCAATCCTGGTATGCATGGTCCCCTCACCCCCTATCCTGATATGCATGGTCCCCTCACCCCCCTATCCTGATATACATGGTCCCCTCACCCCCCTATCCTGGTATGCATGGTCCCCTCACCCCCTATCCTGATATGCATGGTCCCCTCACCCCCAATCCTGGTATGCATGGTCCCTTCACCCCCAAATCTTGGTATGTATGGTCCCCTCACCCCCCAATCCTGGTATGCATGGTCCCTTCACCCCCTATCCTGGTATGCATGCTACCTCTCACCCCCCTATCCTGATATGAATGGTCCCCCTCACCCCTATTAAAAAAAACATTTATACTCCCCTTTCTTCCTTGTGCTCCAGCGCTGTCCCGTTCTGCCAGAGGCCGGGGGAGGAGTGTGGGGGAGGATTGTGGCGCCAGAGTACACGCATGCCCATATCGCGCTGTCCGGCGCCATATTGCTGAAGACACACTGCAACTGTGTCTTCAGTAAAATAGCGCCGGATAGCGCTATATGCATGCTCGATTCCAACGCGCACTCCTGCTCCGGTCTCCAGTGGGAAGAGAAGCGCCGTGGCAAAGCTCCTCCAGGTCAGGTAAGTCTGTAAGTATGGCGAAGGAGATCACGGTATGCATCCAGTGTCTACGCGTACCGCGATATCCTGCGCCATACACAATCCTCACCGCTGGATGCCTTCTTCTGTCTGGAGGCAGACTGCGCAGGCACATCGCGCTTGTGCAGTCTATAAAGCCTTCAGACAAAGTGACCCTCCCAGCATTATTATAAAAAATTATATGACATTTTAAATGTAACTATGTAACTGTCACAATCCATTTTTCGATCTGTGGCAGATTTTGCTTTTCATATTTAAACTTTTTTTCCTTTCAGGCAATCAGGGATTAATGTCAGTCTCGGTGGCCGCTGGTGTAATTACATTGCTGCTGAGTTGGCTGGTGCAGGTGGTGACTACTCCCACCATCATTTAAAAGGTCACCTGATGCGTCAGCTGACTGTTGGTGATACACTTCCTCTTTGGAGACCAACCAAGCTGGAGCTTGCTGAGTGCAGTGATACTTCAGCTATTACCTTGATCTGGTGCCTTACGCTGCTGTGCGTGCATTGCAACAGAGAAAGATGTTTTGTTTTTCAGTTGCCTTGTCCCCTAGGTGTCTGTCTTTTCTTTCCTTTTGTTATATTGGTGCAGTTCACTTTATTCCATCTCACCTCCTGGGGAGGGTGTTGGGGGGTTTATCTCAAGGCTAAACAGGAGATAGAGACACGTCGGTGACTTGGGCTTCCCAACCTTCAAGGGTACCCCCAAGTTAAGGAAAGACAGAGCACCCCCTTAGCCTGAGGGGCAGTTCAGTGGCCCAGGTTCCTCATCCCCTGTTTTCCCTCTACTGCCCCGTGACATTATCACCAATCAACGCTTTGTTGCTGGTGAGCCATGGCCCAAATGCAGTCCTTTGCCCAACTGCTTCAGACCCTCACTGATGAGCTGAAGGTGCTGCGGGGTGAGGTGGTGCAGCAGTTACAGCTGTTGGTGGTGTTCTTGGCCTCAGGTCAGGTGCAGGCTCAACCAGAACCTAAGATATCTCTCCTTGAAAGGTTTTCTGGAGGGAGAGATAAATTTCTTGTGTTTCAGGAGGCCTGTAAATTATACTTCAGGCTTCGCCCCCGTTTATAAGGGAGTGAGGAACAGCGTGTGGGGATTATTTTCTCCCTTCTCAAGCGTGATCCCTGGGCCTTCTCCTTGCTGACTGATTCACCATCTTTACGGTCGGTGGATTGGTTTTTTGTGGCTCTGGTGCTGGT
This sequence comes from Oophaga sylvatica, assembly GCA_033576555.1. Taxonomy (NCBI): domain Eukaryota; kingdom Metazoa; phylum Chordata; class Amphibia; order Anura; family Dendrobatidae; genus Oophaga; species Oophaga sylvatica. Next base: position 18,807 of record JARQOD010002164.1, read on the forward strand.
GTATGTTGATCCTGATGGCGTCTCTCTGGCGGAATCCCGACTTCATAATATCAAGCAGAGGGGCCGGCCGGCTGAGGAATACTGCTCTGAGTTCAGGAGGTGGGCCACTGACACATAGTGGAATGACCCTGCCCTTAAGTCATTTTGTGCAGGGTCTGTCCCCAAGGTTGCAGGATACTCTGGTGCAGTACGCCGCCCCCAGATTGTTGGCAGCTGCCATGTCTCTTGCCATCCGGGTGGATAAACGCCTCAGGGAGAGGCATACACCAAATCTGCCCCTGTTGTCCTTGCTAGTGAGGAGGACACACATGAGTAGTCGGACGAACCCATGCAGGTGGGAGGAGTTGGTTCCCAAACGGGATTGCCTGCGGTTCGCCGTGGTGTGCAGCAAGTTTTTACTGTGAGCAGACTGGTCATTTCATCGGGGTCTGCCCAGCTCGCGCCAAAATACCTGTGCCATCTAAGAAGCTGCATCCCCCTGGTCGTGTGGAGGGAGGCAACCAGGAAGTGTATATTTCCTCCATTTTTTCCCCTCTGTGTACCCTGTCTGCTGAAGTGGTGGTTGGCGGGGTAACTGAGGGTATACCGGTGCTTGTGGACAGTGGAGCAGGTGTCAATCTAGTGGATGCTCACTTTGTCCAAACTCTTGGCCTGAAGTGTAGGATGCTAGCAAAACCCTTAGGTGTCCAGGCCATTGACTCTGTCCCACTCAGCCAGGGGAAGGTGACCCAAGTCGTAAATGATATACACCTGCATATAGGGACTCGTCATGAAGAGTCCCTGTCGTGCTACGTCTTGGGGGAATGCCAACACCCACCATTTTAGGCTTCCCGTGGTTGAAAAAACACAACCCGGTCATAGATTGGCGGTCCAGGGAAGTAGTCAGCTGGGATTAGTCGTGTGAGGACTGTTGCCCGGGGGCTACTGTCTCTGCCGTCTTTCTACAACCGTCCCCTTCTTCTCCTCTCCAGCAGAGGTGCTGCCAGGGAGTAGGGGCAAGTCTCAACCCTCACCACTTGCTAACCCTAAGAGTCTGAGTCTTCTTAGGAGTAGGGGTCAGGTGAGGGTGGTGGTTCCCCCTGAGCATTGTGGGGGTGTGAGTGTGGCTACACAGGGGATGCTTCTGTTATTGGTTCCTCGAAGAGTTCACCATCTTGTGGCAAATGTGTGTGTGGCAATAAACGTTCAGGTCGGGACCTGTGTGTGAATGAGTACATGTGGGTGTCCACTAAAAACATCCGGTGGAAGTGTGCTGCTGGGGTCTGGAGTTCTCGGGTGATTGGGCCGTATCGGGTGTCGGCCATTCTCGGCCCGGGGACTTACCAGCTGGAGTTACCCCCAGTAATGCCCATACACAACTCATTCCCCAGGTCAGCGCTCTGGAGATTTGTGGCACCTCCGGAGCATACGTTATTGTCACTTCCATCAGTCAGCGTTTGCCATAAACCTGAGAGTCAGGTGACTGCCGGAGTGGACTCTGGTGGATTGAGGCGTCCTCACCGTAGGTTGTTTTCTGGTGAGGTGCGGTGTTGAGGGTCCAGGGGCCCCTCATTAAACAGGGGTACTGTCACGATCCATTTTTGGATCTGTGGCAGATTTTGCTTTTCATATTAAAACTTTTTTCTTTTCAGGCCATCGGGGGTTAATGTCAGTCTTTTCCCCTGGTAGCCGCTGGTGTAATTACATTGCTGCTGAGTTGGCTTGTGCAGGTGCTGACCACTCCCACCACCCTTTAAAAGGCCACCTGATGCATCAGCTGACTGTTGGTGATACACTTCCTCTTTGGAGACTAATCAAGCTGGAGACAGGAGCTTGCTGAGTGCAGTGGTACTTCAGCTATTACCTTGATCTGGTGCCTTACGCTGCTGTGCAGTGCATGGCAGCAGAGAAAGCTAAGTTTTGTTTTTTAGTTGCCTTGTCCCCTAGGTGTCTGTCTTTTCTTTCCTTTTGTTATATTGGTGCAGTTCACTTTATTCCCTGTCTCACCTCCTAGGGAGGGGGTTGGGGGGTTTAGCTCAGGGCTAAACAGGAGATAGGGACAGGTCAGTGACTTGGGCCTTCCTATCTTCAAGGGTACCCCCAAGTTAAGGAAAGACAGGGCACCCCCTTAGCCTGAGGGGCAGTTCAGGGACCCAGGTTCCTCATCCCTTGTTTTCCCACTACTGCCCTGTGACAGTAACTATTACCATAGCTATGATTTGTGTTTATTTTTAGGGAACATTTTTAACTTTGTGACCTTCCAGAGAAGCTGATAAGACACCAGTCCCTGCATATAGCAGTATAAAATGTCTTCAATCTCTCTTGCAGAGTAATATGCCATACATCACAATTTCAAATCATGCATCCAGAAGAAGAGTGAAAAGTGTCACTCACTGGCTATGCGATTAATAAATTCTTTATTACTAGTTCATTGGAACAAAGATTGGCAAAGCGGAGGGCAGGGGGTGTGCAGGAGAGAACCTGAGAACGACAGCAGTTTTGCACAGCTGCTTTTCAACGGGTACCACCTCCACTTTGCCAATCTTAGTTCCAATGAACTGGAAATAAAAGATTTATGAACCGCATAAGCTGGGAGTGTTGCTTTTCACTTTTTTCTGGATGCACGATTTTCAATTTTGTATTGCTCTCCCAGCAGGTCACTATCTCTCCTCTCATAAAAGTACAAGATAAAATAGATATGCAAATTGCCTTTTCAGAGAGAAAGAGGACTTGAGCTCTATAGCGCCACCTGTTGGAAACAGCAATTCTACAAGTCACGATCAACCTTTTGCAAAGTCTTGCAATTTGACTTGGGATAAAAGACAAATCAGAATCTCAATTTACAGACACAGCAGTAGCATAGCTACCGGGAGGGCAGAGGGGTCACTCCAGGCCCCGTGCTCTGAGGGGCCCATCTGGAGTTACACTATTGTGTGCATGCCGATACAGTTACATTCTGTGGCAGAATAGGGAGACTCGATCTCCCTGCACTGCCACCCGGCCACTATAGGGCCCATAAGCAGGAGGGGGGCCTGGTGCCAGCAGTGGCCCCCCCACCCATCATCGCAAGTGCAACTGTATTGGCTGGATGCAGATACAGCTGACCGCATTGATGAGAGAGGAAGCGTCACGCTCACGCTTTCTCTCCCATCATCCCCCTCTCAGAATCTGACGTCCCTGAAGCAGACACTGACAGTGGTCGCGATGACGTCACTACTCGGCGCCCGCTGTCCGGAGATGTGCGGGCAGTGAGAGCCTTCTAGGAACGAGTAGGAAAGGTGAGTATTGTATTTATTTATTTTTTATGGGGTGCATTATCATATAGAGTCTGCCTATGCGGGTGGATTACACTATAGAGTCTGCCTCTGGGGGTGCATTATACTATACAGTCAGCCTATGGGGGTGCATTATACTTTAGACTGCTTATGGGGGCCTGCATTATACAGTATAGAGTCTGCCTATGCGGGCTGCATTATACAGTATAGAGTTTGCCTATGAGGGGCTGCATTATACTATAGAGTTTGTGTATGGGGGGCTGCATTGTACAGTATAGAGTCTACGTAAGTGGGGCTGCATTATACTAGAGTCTGGCTATGGGGGTGCATTATACTATAGAGTCTGTCTATGGGGTGCTGCATTATACTATAGAGTCTGCTTAAGGGGGGCTGCATTATACTATAGAGTCTGTCTATGGGGGAGCTGCATTATACTATAGAGTCTGCTTATTGTGGGGCTGCATTATACTATAGAGTCTGCCTATGGGGTGCTGCATTATACTAGAGTCTGGCTATGGGGTCTGCATTATACTATAGAGTCTGCCTATGAGGGGGCTGCATTATACTATAAAGAGTCTGCCTATGGGGGCTGCATTATACTATAGAATCTGCTTTTGGGGGGCTGCATTATACTATAGAGTCTGCTTATGGGGGATTCATTATAGTATAGCATCTGCCTATTGGGGGTGCATTATACTATAGTCTTCCTATGATGGGTGCATTATATTATATAAGGTCTGCCTATGGGGGTGCATTATACTGTAGAGTCTGCCTATGGGGGTGTATTATACAATATAGAGTCTGTCTATGGGGAATGCATTATAAAATATAGAGTCTGCCTACGGGGAGTGCATTATACTATATGGAGGCCTATGTGGAGTACATTATACTATATGGAGGCCTATGGGGTGTGCATTATACTATATTGAGGACTATCTGATTCATTATACTATATGGAGGACTATCTGGTGCATTATACTACACCATGTTCCAAATTATTGTGCAAATTATATTTTTCTCTGATTTTCCTAAGTGGTCGGAGCAAATGACAGTCAGTCTAGTAAAAGTCATCACCCGTTAGAGTATACATCAAATTTTATTGAAGAAACCTCCCAATGATAACAGTATAATCTCCAAAATGAATAAAAACTCAAAATGCACTGTTCCAAATTATTAGGCACAGTAGAATTTCTAAACATTTGATATATTTTAAAGAACTGAAAATGCTCATTTGTGGAATATGCAGCATTAGGAAGTCACATTCACTGAACAAAAAAGCTATTTAACTCCAAAACATCCTAACAGGCCAAGTTACATATTAACATAGGAACCCTTCTTTGATATCACCTTCACAATTCTTGCATCCATTGAACTTGTGAGAGCTTGTATTTCTTTGCATGAAGTCAGAACAGCCTCCCAGAGCTGCTGTTTTGATTTGAACTGCCTCCCACCCTCATAGATCTTTTGCTAGATGATACTCCAAAGTTTCTCTATAGGGTTGAGGTCAGGGGAAGATTGTGGCCACACCATGAGTTTATCTCCTTTTATGCCCATAGCAGCCAATGACTCAGAGGTATTTTTTGCAGCATAAGATGGTGCATTGTCATGCATGAAGATGATTTTGCTCCTGAAGGCACGTTTCTGCTTTTTATACCATGGAAGAAAGTTGTCAGTCAGAAACTCTATATACTTTGCAGAAGTCATTTTCACACCTTCAGTAACCTTAAAGGGCCCTACCAGCTGTTTCCCCATGATTCCGGCCCAAAACATGACTCCTCCACCTCCTTGCTGACGTCGCAGCCTTTTGGACATGGTGGCCATCCACCAACCATCCACTACTCCATCCATCTGGACCATCCGGGGTTGCTCGACACTCATCAGTAAACAAGACTGTTTGAAAATTAGTAATCATGTATGTTCGGGCCCACTGCAACTGTTTCTGCTTGTGAGCACTGTTTAGGGGTGGCCGAATAGTAGGTTTATGCACCACAGCAAGCCTTTGAAGGATCCTACACCTTGAGGTTCGAGGAACTCCAGAGGCAACAGCAGCTTCAAATATCTGTTTGCTGGTTTGTAATGGCTTTTTAACAGCTGCTCTCTTAATCCGATGAACGTGCCTGGCAGAAACCTTCCTCATTCTGTCTTTATCAGCACAAACACATCTGTGCTGAGAATCAGCCACAAATCTCTTAACAATATGATGATCACGCTTAAGTTTTCGGGAAATATCTAATGTTTTCATCCCTTGACCAAGGCATTGAACTATTTGATGCTTTTCAGCAGCAGAGAGATCCTTTTTCTTTCCCATGTTATTTGAAAACTCTGGCCTGCTTAATAGTGTGGAACACCCAGTTTTCCTTTTATTGGGCTCACATGGCAAACTAATTATCACAGGTATCTGAGATTGATTTCAGCAAGCCAAAGAACCCTGAGAAACAATACCATCAATGGTTTTCATTTACAAAAAAACAAAACAAAACGCTATGACACTTAAAAGCAATTTGCATAATTTGGAACATGGTGTATATGGAGGCTATATAGGGGGCCATCATACAGTGTAGAGATTACAGTGATGAGGTCATCAAACGGTGCTGGAGCCAAACAGTTTGGGTAATACTAAGAGGTCAGTATATATACAGTGAGGGGGCATTATACTGTGTATAGGGGAGCTGTACAGTGGGGAGACTCGGGACATTGTTAAATATAAAGAGGGCACTTATTGTTATAGGGGAACTCAGGTTACTGTGAATGTCAAAGGGGCATACAGGGCATTATTACTTTCTAGGGGGAAAAATGTGGGCACGGTTGTCAAGGGCACTTGCACCAGGCATTACTATATTCTAGAGGGTTGCTTTAGAATTCAGAGGGCACAGAGAACCACACAGCAGGTGCAGTAATATGGACGCATACGGCAGCAGCGGCTCAGCATTGGGGTATTAGCAGGATAAGTAGTTTTTGCAGGTTCGGAATAGTCCCATTAGGGACAGTGCTGAAAATGAGACGTGAAATGTGTCTTTGTTGTAATCTCTGCAGATGAGTCCTGGCTGGAAGAAGTTGTCATGTTGGTCTGGGCCAGATGGAAAAGACATGAAAAGTGAACAATTCCATCAGAAAGAACATCAGCTGTAAGTCACCATCTATAACTGTGCTGTAATCTGTTATATGTTCTGTAGGACTGGTATCTACCACTGACCATATGATGGTAATATCAATGTTGGTTTTTGTATAGAGGCTATTTTCAGCCATATCGCTGTCATACGATACAATACACTTTATTGATCCCGAGGGACATTATGGTATCACAGCAGCGTTACAACAGCATTACAAACAAAACATTACAAACAGCATTACATAGAATAATTACTAGACACAGATCTTGCACATGACTAACCACAATACGTAACAAACAAAGGTACACAAATCTCTAATCATTTCCATTAGTGCGCCAGTCCTAGGTCGTAGCCATCTTTCACCCTTAGTGAATTGTTATACATCCCCATAGCGGTAGGCACAAACGATTTCCTGAATTTCTCCTTCTTGCACCTTGGAAGGATTAGACGGCTGCTGAATGTGCTCTTCTGCTTCAAGAACAGCTCGTATAGTAGGTATGTATTATTGTTCATTTTAGCCCTGCACTTCTTTTGAATCCTATCCACCACTACTTCCTTAAGAGTCAAGATGGAGGCCAACAGCTGCACTTGCCTTCTTCATAAGTTTGTTGAGCTTATTAGCGTCAGCTACTCGCACACTACTGCCCCAGCAAATGATAGCAAAAAAGATGGTGCTTGCTACAACGGACTGGTAGATCATTTCCAGCATTTTGCTGCACACATTGAACAACCTTAGCTTCCGCAGAAAGTACAGTCTGCTCATTCCCTTCTTGTGAATCTTCTCTGTATGACACCTCCAAGCAAGTTTGCTGTCAAGGTGAACCCTCAAATATTTGTAGCTCTCAACCGTCTCCACCTCCTGGCCAGCAATAGTGATCGGTAAATGTGCTGATCTGCTGAGGTTCTCCACTATTAGGGTGCGTCACCCAGTTGTAATCAAGGCTACCTGTTAGGGGCCCACTCAGACGTTTAGCCCACCCTTGAACCAAAACTCTAGCTACGCCTTTGTGACACAGTGTTTCGGGCTATTTGTCCTTGTTAGTTCAAAGTATGAGAACTGATTTGGCTAGGTGAGAGCCTCTGGACTGAGGTCTAAGGGGTAACGTGTAATGGATGTGTCAGTGGCTGCAGACAGTTTCACAGCATCTGGCTGCAGAAGGTCTCTGCGGTTGGCTTTGCAGACGCCTTCCTAGTCCTTCTGATTCTTGGACCCAGTGGCAACCTCCATCGGCTCTATTTGACACACCTGGAATGGGTGTTTATAGATTTCCTGGCTGCTGCTGGAAATCGCCGGTGATATTTCCATTTTCCCCTGTTGAGGCCTGGAGCTATAGCAGTTGGCTCTCTTCCTCTTTGGTGCTGTTGGAGGACATCTGTGTTTTCTCTCTGAATCAACTCAAGATAAGTATTCCCCTCTTTGTCTATCCCATCTCTCTTTAATTGTAGTGGGGAATTGACTAGTGCTCACCCAATCCTTTCCTAAGCAGGGCTTATTGCCAGGGAGGGATTAGGTCCAGGATTAAATGCAGAAAAATTAGAGAATATTTGTTAATATTGGTCTATCCACTATACATAAATGTTGACGTTTCGGCCCAATTTATACTCTGTCGCTTTAAGACAGTGCATGTTTACCATCAAGGTTCTCCATTTAGGCGACACTTCCTTCTGGCTGCATCATTTCCGGTCATTAACAATGGGGGAAGACAGTAGAGGATGCACCAAGGAGCAATTCAGCTTATAAAAGGGGAAGTATTTACTTCCCAAGTCCCGCGACGTCACTTCTGGTGACCTAACCACACCAGACACTTCCGGGACCGCTGCGCAATGGCGCCAATGCGGGCAACAGACATTCTATTTAATATCCGCAAACTTGAGCAAGGATAGCGCATTCCCCTGCATTGTTGTGCATTGACCCCAGCACGGTGATATCCTTCTCATAAATATTCCACTGGCGAGTGCTACCTTGTATATAATATTATAGGTATAATATTATAGTTACATTATAAAATATTATTATCTATGATGCCACATGATTATTCCTATATTGTCAATACACATTAGGATGTTGAATACATATCTGTTTTTTTCTTCTAGTTCGGCTGTGCCTGATCTGATAATGTCGCCACCAGAAACTGAAGACAATGTATGTGACTGTATGTTATTTTTTTTCCCATTTTTTTCTCTTTTTCATTTGTCCTGTATCTCAGCCTATGGACTCTGTATTAAATTAAATTAATGACTTTTTTCATAAACTGAGAACACATTAGTTCTATATAGTACACTGGTTGATTAAGCTGCTTCCACTAAATTGATTTGTATATGCAATATGGAATATTGATTTTATTTTTTCATTTTTTGTTTTATTATCATTGTGTCTGATGTATGCAATATATCAAGGTCTCTATATATGTATTGAACTAACATATTGTATTGACATTTTTTTGTTTATTATTTTGGGCCAAAACGTCAACATTTATATACAGTGGATAGACCAATATTAATAAATATTCTCTAATATTTCTGCATTAAATTTGAAGTGCCAAATTGATTTTTTTTGAGTAATCGGAGTGGTATCCTATTCGTGCACTCAGTAACCAGTGGTGTGCCGCGCAGCCTTTTTTTGATACGGGATTAGGTTCCTGCTCGGTGATAGGTGCAGAACCTATATAAGGACATTTAGGGCAGATAGGGTGACATTAGATCTGCCTAAGGGTTTCCACTCCCCTCTATCCTAGTGTTGGTCGCCCTACCCCTCATCCCTTCATGTTGCACTTTCCCACACGGTGCGTGACACAACGTTTTTTCTTGTGGAGAGTGACATACCAGCTTTAGCATAAGAAGGTAAGCAGGCTTATTCACCGTGCAAAGCTCCTCTGGGAAATTTAATATGCAAATTAAATTTCCCAGAGGAGCATTGCATGGCGAATAAGCCTTTCTTACCTTGACATGCCAGAGCTAGTATATCACTCTCCACAAGGAGAAATGTTACCCCTTAGACCTCAAGATAAAAGATAAGATCAGGATAAAATCACAGTGGGATTTTACTGTTAGCTGTACCATGACCACTATGATAGGCTTATCACAGTGATGAGAACTGTGGAAAAACAACCCCACAACATTATCGCTTCTCTACCAAACCTTTACAAAAAATTGTTTAATTAAGTTTACAAAAGAATACATTAACAACGGGTATCTAGGACTTCACAAAAAAAAATGGACCTAAGCATTAACAGGTAGGTAATTGCAACTTACCTGCCTTTTGAGCACAGCACCATTCTTCCCAGACACTGAGCGTTCACGGATCGCTCCTGCCGGGGATTCAGAAGCCTCAGCTGGCGTCACGTCTACAGAGCAAAGGTTTCTTTTCTGCGCCACTCTGTTGATGTGGCGGGACTTCCGGCATCATTCTAATTGACAGCCTGATCCCCGCTGCTTAACTGAATTACAGCGGAAGTCACGGTCCGTCAAGTCAGCAGAGGCAGCTCAATTCCTCAGCGTTCTGCACCGAGGAAGAATGGCACCGTGCATAACAGGCAGGTAAGCTGCAATTACCTGCCTGTTAGTGCTTAGGCACATTTTTTTTTTTTTTTTGTAAAATCCCAGCTACCCCCTTTAAGATCGCAATAAGAAGAGACATTTTTACATAATGATATAGAACAGATCTAAGAAAGTGTATGAGACTATTAAAAAGTCTCTGCAAACAAGTGGTATAATAATGCATTAAATATAAACATCTCAAAAGAGTTATGAAGTATGGCTTAATCGTAAAAGAATATATATCCTTCACTAAACCTTACAGGGAACCTGTTAGCAGGATTGTGCACAGTAACCTACAGACAGTGTCAGGTTGGCGCCGTTATACTGATTAAAACGATACCTTGGTTGATTAAATCCATCTTGTGGTTGTTTAACCCTTTTGCGACATGCGCCGTACTAGTACTGCTCTTCGTGAACTGCATTTATGCCACGAGCAGTACTAGTACGGCGCCGCAATCGCTGCGGCGATCTGGTGCGGGTGTCAGCTGTATGTGACAGCTGACATCCTGCAGCAATGCCCACGATCAATGCTAGCACAGATCGTGGACATTAGGGACAGCGGCATAGAGAAGCATTGCACAGGGAAGGGGTTCCCTGCGCTCTTCCATCAGAATAACGTGATGTGTTATCGTTATTCTGATGGTCTCCATGGAGAACCAAGATGGCCGCAGGGTCCTTCCGGGTCCTGCAGAGAGGTGGCTTGCGAGCGCCTCCTGAGAGTAGGCGCCTGCATGCCTCGTTCCCTACCTGCCAAATCGCTGATCTGACACTGTGCTGTGCAGTGTCAGATCAGTGATCTTATGTAATATACCGTATTTTTTGGACCATAAGACGCACTTTTTTTCCTCCAAATTTGGGAGTAAAGTGTGGGTGCGTCTTATGGTCGGAATGTAACATGTGGGGAGGGGGGCAGGGGGCAGCGGTGGAGTGGGATCAGCTGGAGGCAAGAAAATATCCCCTCTGCTGCAGGAAACAAGCGCTGGGGAAAACCCTGGTCCCTACTTAAGTGCAGTGAATATTAATCAGCCGCTTCCCCACCCACCTATCAGCTGAGCAGTGAGCGGGAAGCAGCAGATCACAGAGCCACACAGTTTCCCCAGTGCCTGATTCCTGCAGCAGCTGGGCAGATCGGTGTCTGAAGGAGAAGGAGGCAGCAGGAGCAGCTGGCATACCTGACAGCCTGGGGCTGTGCTTATGGGAGGCTGAATGCTCCTGTGAAGGACCTGTGATGAGGTCATGAAGAGGGTGGGCTGGAGCATCACATGACCAAAGCCCTGCCTCTTCATGATGTCATCACAGGTCCTTCAGACACACTGTACAACAGAGAATTAATTAAAAGGTTAGGCTACTTTCACACTTGCGTTTTTTTGTGCAGCGCATCATGCGCACATGAAACGCATACGTGTCACATTTCTATCAACTCTGTCTCTATAATCTCTGTCTCTATCATCTGTCTCTATCATCTGTCTCTATCATCTCTGTCTCTATCATCTCTGTCTCTATCATCTGTCTCTATCATCTGTCTCTATCATCTCTGTCTCTATCATCTGTCTCTATCATCTCTGTCTCTATAATCTGTCTCTATCATCTCTGTCTCTATCATCTGTCTCTATCATCTCTGTCATCTGTCTCTATCATCTGTCTCTATCATCTGTCTCTACCATCTGTCTCTATCATCTCTGTCTCTATCATCTGTCTCTATCATCTGTCTCTATCATCTGTCTCTATCATCTCTGTCTCTATAATCTGTCTATCATCTCTGTCTCTATCATCTGTCTCTATCATCTCTGTCATCTGTTTCTATCATCTGTCTCTATCATCTCTGTCTCTATCATCTGTCTCTATCATCTCTGTCTCTATCATCTGTCTCTATCATCTGTCTCTATACATCTCTGTCTCTATCATCTCTGTCTCTATCATCTGTCTCTATCATCTGTCTCTATCATCTCTGTCTCTATCATCTCTGTCTCTATCATCTCTGTCTCTATCATCTGTCTCTATCATCTCTCTGTCATCTCTGTCTCTATCATCTCTGTCTCTATCATCTCTGTCTCTATCATCTGTCTCTATCATCTCTGTCTCTATCATCTCTGTCTCTATCATCTGTCTCTATCATCTGTCTCTATCATCTGTCTCTATCATCTCTGTCTCTATCATCTGTCTCTATCATCTCTGTCTCTATCATCTCGTCTCTATCATCTGTCTCTATATCTATCTCTATCAACTCTGTCTCTATCATCTGTCTCTATTTCTATGCCAGCATGTATTTCTATGCATCCGCACGATCCAGTCTGAGTGCCGGCGCAGTGCCGGGTGTTCATGCGAGACTCACACGAATCAGTGCGAGTTTCTCGCAAAGTGTGACCCGGCCCTTATACTCACCTCCAGCGTCTTCACATAGTAGTTTACAGCACATCTCCTACCGTAGCTTCCAACATAATAATACTATTAATATAATAACACACATATAATAGTATGTTATAAATATTTTACCACATTTTTGCTTCAAATATATTTTTCCCTATTTCACTCTAAAACCTGGGTGCGTCTTATAGTCCGGTGCGTCTTATAGTCCGAAAAAATACGGTAGTTATTTCCCATACTGGGACAATGTAATAAAGTTAAAAAAAATATATATATATAATTTGTAAAAATATTTTTTTAAAAATCCCCAAATAAAGAAAAAAATAAATATTTTTTCCAATAAATACATTTATTTATTTAAATAAAAAAAACAATAAAAGTACACATATTTGATATTGATGCATCCGTAACAACCCGCTTTATAAAACTGTCCCACTAGCTAACCCCTTCAGTGAACACTGTAAAAAAAAAAAAAAAAAAAGGCAAAAAACAATTCTTTATCATCATACTGCCGAACAAAAAGTGCAATAAAACGCGATCAAGAAGACGGATGTAAATGAAAATGGTACCACTGAAAACGTCATCTTGTCCTGCAAAAAGCAAGCCACAACACAGCTCCAACAGAAGAAAAATAAAAAAGTTATAGCTCTCAGAATAAAGCAATGCAAAAATAATTATTTTTTCTCTAAAATAGTTTTTTATTGTGTAAAAGCGCCAAAACATTAAAAAAAAACATAAATGAGGTATCGCTGTAATTGCACTGACCCAAAGAATAAAGCTGCCTTATCAATTTTACCACACGCAGAATGGTATAAAAAAAAAAAGCAATTCCTGAATTGCTGGTTTTTGTTCATTGTCTCCCAAAAATCGGAATAGAAAACAATCAAAAAAGTCATGTGCCCAAAAATGGTACTAATAAAAACGTCAGCTTGTCCCGCAAAAAACAAGCCCTCATATGACTCTATTGGCCGAAATATGAAAAAATTATAGCTCTCAAAATATGGTGATTAGTGATGGGAGAGTAGCATCATTGCTTGGGTCTCCCCGATCATGCTCGGGTGAACTGCTAGACAAGCTGAATATATGTGGGAATTCCCTAACAAACAGGCATTTCACACATGTAATCAGCCTGTCTAGCAGTCGCAAATCATACAGCTGAGCCAATGAAAACTAAATATCCGAGCACGCCAAAATACTCGGAGACCACACGAGCATGCTTGGAGAAACCGAGCAACGGGTATACTCGCTCATCACTAACTGGTGATGCAAAAACTAGTTTTCTCAATAAAAAAGCATTTTTTTAGTGTGTGACAGCAGACAAACATAAAAACCCGATATAAATCTGGTATCGCTGTAATCGCACCGACCCGAAGACTAAAGTCTCCTAATCACTTATACCGCACGAGGAACGGCATTGATAATAAATAAAACCAATTCTTCACATGCTGTTGATTTTTTTTCATTCTGCCTCCCAAAGATAGCAGTAAGGCTTGGTGCACATTTATCCTGCGCTGAGCGCTTACACCTAGGTTTCCGTTTAAATCTCTGAAATACGTGATCTAGACAGAACCTCTGGTGGAAGATTCCCTATAATGAGGCTGTTGGAGGCACTGTGGTGCCATAGGACCTGTGATCCGTCAGTGTCCATCTTTTTAGGATTGCATAAAAATGCTGTCGGCTACAGTTTTGTGCACTTCTGAAAAAAAAAAGGAAACCACGGAACAGAGGCCATACGGAGTCCAGAGTAACTTTGCTGCCTCATTATACTGAATGGATCCATCGGGGGTTTCATCTGAATCATATCACTCAGAGATTTAGCTGGAAACCGCAAAGTAAGTGCTCAGCGTAGAGCGCCGGATAAATGTGATCCCAAACATTATGTAAAATGTTCCCAATAAAAGCTTCCACTCACTCCACAAAAAAGCAAGTCCTCACTCAGATCTGTCATCTGTTAACAGATATATTGGGCTTCCACGTTACTGGTAGTACAAAGGCTCTGGAAAAGCAAAATGGCTCCTCACCCACCAAAAGAAATTCAGCAAATTCTCAGTTCCCAAGTCCAAATGCCCCCTCGCTTCTGAGCCCCATTGTGCCTAAAAACATTTAGCGTCCACATGTTTGTGTAAGGTTCTTTGTCTCTTTTGACATGTTCCTTGAAACTCAGTTTTCCGTCGGCCATTTTGCTTTCTGTCTTGCTGCAGCTATCTTGCCCTCAGTTAATATGGAGGTTCCAGCTTTCATGTTCCCGCCCTGATTCTCTCCTCTTGCTTCTTAAGCAGCCTCAGCTGAACAATCAGTGCTCCTGAATCAAGCTTCAGTCAGCCTGTGACCTGACTCCTGGAAACCTAGGATTTTGGACTCCAGCTATTTCCTACTGAGGAACTTTGGAACACTTTTGGACTCTGGAAACCTGCTGTCTGGTGAATCCATGTTTGCAGAGGAATTACGGTACAGAGAAGAGATCCTGAACCTGCTTTGGAGAGTTATTGTAGAGCTTGAAATTACTCTGGCCTGCTGTGTCTCCTGCCTCTGTTCCTGCAAACTGTGTGACCTTTTCTGCATGCTTGTATGAAGTAATACAAGTCATTTCATATCAACCTGTGTCTCATGTGTTTTCCTCGCACCCAAGCACAAGACGCTATAGGAACTGTACACTATACATGACAAGATTCAGGAGCCAATGTTTAGTGTCTGCTGGGTCTGGGAAAGCCGTGTCTGCTGTGACTGTGGATATCAGATGTCCGTTTAATACCTTCTGTGATGACAGTGGTTGTGACTTCTCACAACCATTCCAGGTGAGCGCATTCCCTTAAATGTTACTCTGGAGTGTTACCACAGGTAAACACTATTGTTTTTTTTTTTTTCCTTTTCTCTTCTCCTTCCAGCACTTCTGCCTTAAAAGATCTGGAAGATGGAGGCCCGCATAAAGGAGCTTTGCGGAGTGACTGATACAATCCTTGCAGATATACAGACTATAAAGACCCGTTTTGCAAGCCTACAGGACCTCACTAATCATAATTTGCAAGTGTTTGGACAAACTTCCCAGGAATTACGAGCCAGGATTGAGGCTCTAGAGCAGGGATGTCAAAGTCAAACACACCGAGGGCCAAAAAAAAAATTTGCTACAAGCCGAGGGCCGGACTGACGCCGGCCCTGCTACCGGTGCATTGTGGGAAATGTAGTGTTGGTGCCAGGGCCGGCTCCAGGTTTTTATGGGCCCCGGGCGAAAGAGCCTCAGTGGGCCCCTTTAACACAGACCACGATTCATGATGCACAGATACAGCAGAGAAATATGGGTACAGTACAATGCCAAATACTTCTCTTCTTCCATTACATGAGTGATATCTATTGTAAATTGTACAATAGCTCAAAAACCGCCAAATCCTCACAGCGCACAGTACAGACTGGACAGTACAGTCCTCCATACAATATTATGGGCACCACAGTCTCCCCCTTATCACCCATATAATACCCCATGCAGGATGTCACCCCCATATAATGCTCCATACAGAATACTGGACCCAATATAATGCTCCATACAGGATACTGGACCCAATATAATGCTCCATACAGGATACTGGTCCCCATATAATGCTCCATACAGGATACTGGTCCCCATATAATGCTCCATACAAAATATGGAGCTCTCCTCTGCGCTGTACTGCGTTCTGCACTGTTACAGCTCAGGAAAGGGCGCTGTGGAAAGACTCCCCATTATCATCATCATTGCCTCCCCATCATCATCATGGCCTCCCCATTATCATCAATGCCTGCCCATCATCATCATCTCCTCCCCATCATCATCAATGCCTGCCCATTATCATCAATGCCTGCCCATTATCATCATCTTCTCCCCATCATCAATGCCTCCCCATTATCAGCAATGCCTGCCCATCATCATCTCCTCCCCATCATCATCAATGTCTGCCCATCATCATCTTCTCCCCATCATCAATGCCTGCACATTATCATCATCTTCTCCCCATCATCATCAATGCCTCCCCATTATCAGCAATGCCTGCCCATAATCATCTTCTCCCCATCATCAATGCCTCCCCATTATCAGCAATGCCTGCCATCATCACACACAGAGAGCACACAAGCACTCTCTCACATACATACATACACACACACATACACACACACACATACATACACACACAAAGCACCGCACTACATACACACACAGAGACACACACACAGAGACGTCTTACCTGTTCAGCGTCCCCGCGCTCTGTGCCACAGCCGGCCGCTGAATGATGACGTCATTCAGCGGCCGGCTGTGAGAGGAAGCGCTGGCGCCCCTGGAGCCCGGAGCTGCGGCAGCGGAGGCACGGGGGAGTAAGTATTGTTGCCAGCTGCTGCCGGGTCCCTGAGCAGGCGGGGGGGCCCAGTGGGGCGCTGACACCGCTCTCCTCCGCTAACGGCGCGGGGGTGCCAGACTGCGAGTGGGCCCCCCCCCGCCTGCTCAGGGCCCCGCCTGCCAGGGGGCCATGAGATAATCAATTCGCGGGCCGGATCTGGCCCGCGGGCCTTGACTTTGACATATGTGTTATGTTACGGTAGCTGAGGAGTGCAGGTAAAAAAGGAAATACACCAGAGCAGTTGGAATCTATGAGATTGCAGTACCCTGACTAACCACCACAACTAGAGGCAGCCGTGGAGCGTTCCTACGATGGTCCTAGACGCCTCGTCACAGCCTGAGAAACTAACTACACCTAAAGATAGAAATAGGAAAGCTATCTGCCCCGGAGCAGAACCCCAAAGATAATAGAAAGCCCCCAAACATGTAATGGCGGTTAGACAAGAGGAAATACTGACACAGAAAGAAAATAGTATGAGCAAACGCTGGGGCCCAAACTATCTAAATAGAAAAGGACAGGAAGGGTACTTACTGCAATCCCAGAAAACCCTGAAAAACACCAACATACTAATTTCAAAATCACCTGAGATCACACGACCTCTACCACCTAAATTAGTTCTCTGGTGTAACAAAAACAGCAGCCACTGAAAAAACTGCAAAAAGCAAAAGTACAAAACACAGTGGCTGGACTAAACTGAGAGGGCAAAAGCCCCCGGAGGGGACCCAGAAGGCCCCCACAGAAGTGCAGGACAAAATGCAAAAATATAGCAAAAACACAAAATAAGAAATTGTCTTATCTGACAGCAGGAGATGCAGACACGACACAGCAGGCTACAAGGGAAACTGGAAAGAAGGATTCAGACCAGAACAATTGATCACCGGCAACCCTGATGGGAAAATGATTCCCTTAAATAAGACCAATCAGTAACACCTGATTCCCAATCCTCACTAGTACCGCTTGTAACCACCAGAGGGAGCCTCTGCTCAGAACTCATCTCAAACCCATTCACAACAGTACCCCCCCCTTGAGGAGGGGTCACCGAACCCTCATTTGAGCAACCAGGTCGGTCAGGATGAGTTCTATGATACGCACGGATAAGTCTCCTAGCATGGATGTCCGAAGCAAACACCCAAGAATTATCTTCCTGACCATAACCTCTCCATTTAACCAAATACTGGAGTCTTCGTCTAGAAAAACGAGAATCCAATATTTTCTCAACCACATACTCCAGATTGCCCTCAACCAAAACAGGGTCAGGAGGCACAGCAGCAGGAACCACTGGCTCAACAAACCTCTTCAACAAGGACTTGTGGAACACGTTATGGATCTTAAATGTCCCTGGAAGAAGCAAACGAAAAGAAACAGGATTAACAATCTCCATGATCTTATAAGGTCCAATGAACCTAGGCTTAAATTTAGGAGATGCTACTCTCATAGGAATATTCTTTGAGGACAACCAGACCAAGTCCCCCACTTTAAACCGAGGACCATCAGTCCTATGCCGGTTAGCAAACCGCTGGGCCTTCTCCTGAGAGAGGGACAACCTCTCCACTACCTGGTCCCAAATCTGCTGCATACGCTCAACAACAGAGTCAACACCTGGACAGACAGAAGCCTCCGTCTGTCCTGAAGAAAATCGAGGGTGAAACCCAGAATTACAGAAAAACGGAGACATCAAAGTGGCAGAGCTAGCCCTATTATTAAGAGCAAACTCAGCCAAAGGCAAAAAAGAGACCCAGTCATCCTGATCAGCAGACACAAAGCATCTTAGATAAGTCTCCAATGTCTGGTTTGTTCTCTCAGTTTGACCATTGGTCTGAGGATGAAATGCCGAGGAGAAAGACAATTGAACACCCAGTTTAGAACAAAAAGTCCTCCAAAATCTGGAAACAAACTGGACTCCTCTGTCAGACACAATGTTCTCAGGAATGCCGTGTAAACGAACCACGTGCTGAAGGAACAACGGCACCAATTCAGAGGAGGAAGGCAACTTAGGTAATGGCACAAGATGTATCATTTTGGAAAACCTATCACAAATTACCCAGATGGTGGTCATTCTCTGAGAAACAGGAAGATCGGAAATGAAATCCATAGAGATATGGGTCCATGGTCTCTTGGGCACAGGCAATGGCATCAACAAACCACTAGAGCGAGAGCAAGGCTTGGAGCGAGAGCAAGTCCCGCAGGACTGCACAAATTCCCTGACATCGCGAGACAAGGTAGGCCACCAAAAGGACCGACTAACCAAGTCTCTGGTACCAAAAATTCCGGGATGCCCAGCCAATGCGGAACAATGAATCTCAGACATCACACTCTTTTTCCATTGGTCCGGGACAAACAATTTTCCAACAGGGCAGCGCTCGGGCCTATCCTCCTGACACCCCTCCAGAGCAAGTCTCAAATTAGGCGAGATGGCGGAAAGAACTACACCCTCCTTCAAAATAACAGAGGGATCAGATAGCTCAGGAGAGTCCGCAAGGAAACTCCTCGAGAGGGCATCCGCCTTAACATTCTTAGTGCCAGGAAGAAAGGAAACCACAAAATTAAAACGTGTGAAAAACAAGGCCCACCTGGCCTGTCTAGGATTGAGTCGCTTGGCAGATTCCAGATAGACCAGATTCTTATGGTCCGTAAGGACCACCACCTGATGTTTGGCTCCCTCCAGCCAATGTCTCCACTCTTCAAAAGCCCACTTCATGGCCAATAACTCCCGATTACCCACGTCATAATTACGTTCAGTAGGAGAAAATTTTCGAGAGAAAAAGGCACAAGGGTTACTTTTAGAGGTCTCTGGATCTTTTTGGGACAAAACGGCACCTGCCCCAATTTCAGAGGCATCAACCTCCACCTGAAATGGCAGAGAAACATCAGGCTGCCGTAGAACAGGAGCAGAAGTGAATCTCTGCTTAAGTTCCTGAAACGCAGAGACTGCCTCAGGAGGCCAATTCACCACATCAGAACCCTTTCTGGTCAAATCAGTTAATGGTTTAACAATAACAGAGAAATTACCAATAAATTTACGATAAAAATTGGCAAAACCCAAAAATCTCTGAAGAGCCTTTAATGAAGTAGGTTGGACCCAATCACAGATGGCCTGAACCTTGACCGGGTCCATTTCAATAACAGATGGGGACAAAATGAATCCCCGAAATGAGATCTTCTGTACGCCAAAAAGACACTTTGATCCTTCACATACAGAGCATTCTCTCTCAAAATCTGGAATACAGTTCGAACATGTTTCACATGAGAGTCCCAGTCATTAGAAAAAATCAAGATATCATCCAAATAAACAATCAGAAACTTGTCCACAAAATCCCTGAAAATGTCATTCATGAAGGACTGGAAGACGGAAGGAGCATTAGTGAGCCCAAAGGGCATCACAAGGTACTCAAAATGCCCTTCAGGGTGTTAAATGCCGTCTTCCATTCATCCCCGTGCTTAATGCGAATAAGGTTATACGCCCCCCTGAGGTCAAGCTTGGTAAACCAAGTAGCGTTTTTCACCCTGGAAAACAGGTCAGAAATCAAGGGGAACGGGTATTGATATTTCACAGTAATATTGTTCAAGAGACGATAATCAATACACGGCCTTAATGAACCATCTTTTTTGGCCACAAAAAAAAACCGGCACCTAAGGGTGAAGAGGATGGTCTGATATGACCCTTCTCCAATGATTCCTTGATATAAGACCGCATAGCGTCATGTTCAGGTACAGACAAGTTAAAGAGGCGACCCTTAGGGAATTTACTACCTGGCACTAATTCAATAGCGCAGTCATAGCTCCTATGGGGAGGTAAGGATGCAGATTTACTTTCGCTAAACACATCAGAAAAATCAAACAAAAAGTCAGGAACATCCTCAGCCTGGGGGAGGCAGAAAAAACAGGAGTGTTGGTATTAACACATTGGCAGCCCCAACTGGTTACAGACACAGATTTCCAATCCAAAACAGGATTATGAGACTGTAACCAAGGAAACCCAGCACGATAATGTCATGCAGATTATATAGAACCAAAAATTTGCAGCACTCCTGGTGATCAGGTTCAACCCTCATTATCACCTGAGTAGAAAACTGGGTTTATTCTCAGCCAAAGGGGTAGAATCGATCCCCAGTAGGGGAATAGACTTCTGTAGGGGTATCAAGGGAAATCCACAACGTTTAGCAAAATCATAATCCATCAGGTTAATAGCTGCTCCAGAATCAACGAAAGCCTGAGCAGAAAATGAGGACAGAGAGCATATCAGAGTGACAGTTAATAAAAACTTAGTCTGAACACTACCCAAGACAACTGAGCGTGCAAAACGTCTTCCCCGCTTAGGGCAGACTGAAATAGCATGAGAGGCATCACCACAGTAGAAACATAACCCATTGCGCTTTCGAAACTCATGACGCTGTGCCCCAGACACCACTCCATCACACTGCATGGGCTCAGCAGCTGGCTCACAAGGCAACACCACTCCACGCATACTTCTCCGCTCACGCAAACGTCTGTCAATTTGAATCGCTAATGACATAGAATCATTGAGACCAGAGGGACAGGAATCCCACCATAACATCCTTTACATTATCCGACAGACCCTTCCGGAAAAGGGCCGCCAAAGCGTCGTCATTCCATTTGGTCAGGACTGCCCACCTACGGAATCTCTGACAGTATAACTCAGCGTCATCAAGCCCCTGATTTAATGCCAACAAGGCTTTTTCAGCTTGATCAGTGATATTAGGCTCATCGTACAATAACCCCAAAGCCTGAAAAAATACATCAACATCACTCAAAACAGGATCCCCAGGTGTCAGGAAAAAGCCCAATCCTGAGGATCGCCGCGCAGGAGAGAGATGACAATTTGAACCTGCTGCGCTGCGTTTCCTGAGGACTTAGATTTTAAGGCAAGAAACAATTTACAATTATTTTTGAAATTCTGAAACTTAGCTCGATCCCCTGAAAACAAATCTGGCATGGGGATCCTAGGTTCCACAACAGGCAACCTAGCAAGATATGCAGCAATACTCTGAACCTCAGTGGCAAGCTGATCCACACGGCCAGACAACTGTGCAAACTCCATTGGGAGAAAAGATCCTCCCCAGCACCCAGAGATACAGAGGAAAAAAAAAAAAAAAATGCAACAAACAGAAAAATATCTCTGACAACTTTTCTTCCTTCAAAATATATATTTTTTTTTCCTTCTGTGAGTACCATACAATTTTTATGGCCGGTGATACTGTTATGTTACGGTAGCTGAGGAGTGCAGGTAAAAAAGGAAATACACCAGAGCAGTTGGAATCTATGAGATTGCAGTACCCTGACTAACCACCACAACTAGAGGCAGCCGTGGAGCGTTCCTACGATGGTCCTAGACGCCTCGTCACAGCCTGAGAAACTAACTACACCTAAAGATAGAAATAGGAAAGCTATCTGCCCCGGAGCAGAACCCCAAAGATAATAGAAAGCCCCCAAACATGTAATGGCGGTTAGACAAGAGGAAATACTGACACAGAAAGAAAATAGTATGAGCAAACGCTGGGGCCCAAACTATCTAAATAGAAAAGGACAGGAAGGGTACTTACTGCAATCCCAGAAAACCCTGAAAAACACCAACATACTAATTTCAAAATCACCTGAGATCACACGACCTCTACCACCTAAATTAGTTCTCTGGTGTAACAAAAACAGCAGCCACTGAAAAAACTGCAAAAAGCAAAAGTACAAAACACAGTGGCTGGACTAAACTGAGAGGGCAAAAGCCCCCGGAGGGGACCCAGAAGGCCCCCACAGAAGTGCAGGACAAAATGCAAAAATATAGCAAAAACACAAAATAAGAAATTGTCTTATCTGACAGCAGGAGATGCAGACACGACACAGCAGGCTACAAGGGAAACTGGAAAGAAGGATTCAGACCAGAACAATTGATCACCGGCAACCCTGATGGGAAAATGATTCCTTAAATAAGACCAATCAGTAACACCTGATTCCCAATCCTCACTAGTACCGCTTGTAACCACCAGAGGGAGCCTCTGCTCAGAACTCATCTCAAACCCATTCACAACACATATGGGCTCTAGAGGAACGAGTCCAGGCTCCTGCCATAACCCCGAGTTCTGGGATCCCCAAGTTACCTCCTTTTCGTTTTGGCGGTGAACGTGAGAAATTCAGGGGATTTATTAACCAATGCAATCTATTTTTCTCTGCACATGCTTCACAATTTCCCACTGAACGATCCAAAGTGCTTACTATAATCATGTTGCTTACCAATAAGGCTTTGATGTGGGCAAACCCTCTGATTGAGACTGAGGATGATTGTTTGAATCACCTTGATGCTTTTATTTCAGCCATGGGGCAGGTGTTTGATGACCCCAATCGAGGTGCAACAGCTGAAGCAGCCATGTTAACTTTGCGCCAAGGTAAGCATTCAGTAGCCGAATATGCCTTGGATTTCAGGAGATGGGCTCTTGATACCACTTGGGACACTTCCGCCAAAAAATCTATTTTTCGGAAAGGGTTGTCTCCACTGATTAAGGATGAACTTGCTCGTGCCGACCCTCCCACTGCGTTAGGTGACTTTATTAACTATTGTATCCGTATTGATGCTCGTCTGACTGAACGCAGACAAGAGAGATGGTTCGAAAATAATCGCACTAACCTTTTACTACCTCCCTCCTCAGCTAAGGAACCTTTGAGTAGGATCACAAGGGAACCAGAACCTGAACCCATGCAGGTGGACTCTTTACAAAGACGGGTTAGTGATGCACGCAAAGAACATCGTATAAAGGAAAATCTATGTTTTTACTGGTAGTCAGGGCACTTCATTATAAACTCCCCGCCGTTCTCGTAAAACTACCCCCAGCACACACTGTAGTGTTTTCGAGAGGGGCCCGCATGTCCAGCCTCAATTCCAGAAGACGCTGCAAGAGATCTTTATTTTTTGGGCTTAAACTTGTTATTTTGGGAAATGACATAAAACCGCAATTTTTCAAGTTTTCCCCAGCGGGCCCCGCTGAGTTTAAAAGAAACAATTCTCTTGCTTTCCTTTCCATCAAACTCGGGGACCATCTGGTGTCTACTCTGCTATATCACTCAGGGGCAAGGGAAATTTATGGGAAACCCTTTGCTCTAAACAGGGAACGTTCAGGAAAAGGCACTCCAGTACAGTGGAGACTTTGGGGGCTCCCTCTGACCTCTGGACCCTTATCAGGGAAAAAAGCCTTTGAGGGCCTTAGGGTAAAAATCTCAGGAGAAAATGTCTTTTATCTTATCTCTTCCCCCACTTTCCCCTTATTTTTAGGGGTACCATGGCTACAGGCCAAATCCTACGTTAACTGGGGGACCAAGGAAATTTCCTTTCCGAGAAACAGATGATCAAGGGGTTTTTACTTGCTCTGTTTCCAAAAAGGCCATTCATCCCTGAACACCACTTATACCAGACTATGTGGGTTTAGTGACAAGAAAAAACGCTGACAGCTTCCCCCCACCGTCCATAGATTGTCCAATCGAAATGCCTGGGGCCAGTACCTTTTGGTAAATCTACCCCCTAGCGGGGCCCGAGCTAAAAGCTTTTAAGGACACATAATAAAACAGCCAAAGGTTCAACCCCC
>JARQOD010002164.1:43121-82270 GCA_033576555.1 Oophaga sylvatica
AACCCTCATTTTTGCAACCAGGTCGTCAGGATGAGCTCTGTGATACGCACGGATCAGTCTCCTAGCATGGATGTCCGAAGCAAACACCCAAGAATTGTCCTCCTGACCATAACCTCTCCACTTACCCAAATACTGGAGTTTCCGTCTAGAAAAACGAGAATCCAATATTTTCTCAACCACATACTCCAGATTGCCCTCAACCAAAATAGGGTCAGGGGGCGCAGCCATAGGAACCACTGGCTCAACAAACTTTTTCAATAAGGACTTGTGGAACATGTTATGGATCTTAAATGTCCCTGGAAGAAGTAAACAGGATTAAGAATCTCCATGATCTTATAAGGTCCAATGAACCTAGGCTTAAACTTAGGAGATGCAACTCTCATAGGGATATTTCTTGAGGACAACCAGACCAAGTCCCCCACTTTAAACCGAGGACAATCAGTCCTATGCCGGTTGGCAAACTGCTGGGCCTTCTCCTGAGAGAGGGACAACCTCGACACTACCTGGTTCCAAATCTGCTGCATACGCTCCACAACAGAGTCAACACCCGGACAGACAGAAGCCTCCGGTCTGTCCCGAAGAAAATCGAGGTGAAACCCAAAATTGCAGAAAAAAGGAGACATCAAAGTAGCAGAGCTTGCCCTATAATTAAGAGCAAACTCAGCCAAAGGTAAAAAAGAGACCCAGTCATCCTGATCAGCAGACACAAAGTATCTCAGATAAGTCTCCAATGTCTGGTTTGTTCTCTCAGTTTGTCCATTGGTCTGAGGATGAAAAGCAGAGGAGAAAGACAATTGAACACCAAGTTTAGAACAAAAAGTCCTCCAAAATCTGGAAACAAACTGGACTCCTCTGTCAGACACAATGTTCTCAGGAATGCCGTGTAACCGAACCACGTGCTGAAGGAACAAAGGCACCAATTCGGAGGAGGAAGGCAACTTAGGTAATGGTACAAGATGTATCATCTTGGAAAACCTATCACAAATCACCCAGATAACGGTCATTCTCTGAGAAACAGGGAGGTCGGAAATAAAATCCATAGAGATATGGGTCCATGGTCTCTTGGGCACAGGCAATGGCATCAACAAACCACTAGAGCGAGAGCAAGGCTTGGAGCGAGAGCAAGTCCCACAGGACTGCACAAACTCTCTGACATCACGAGACAAAGTAGGCCACCAAAAGGACTGACTCACCAAGTCTCTGGTACCAAAAATTCTGGGATGACCGGCAAATGCGGAACAATGAATCTCAGACATCACACTCTTCTTCCACTGTTCTGGGACAAACAATTTCCCAACAGGGCAGCGCTCGGGTTTATCCTCCTGACACCCCTCCAGAGCCAGTCTCAAATTGGGCGAGATGGTGGAAAGAACTACAACCCTCTTTCAAAATAACAGCAGGATCAGATAACTCAGGAGAGTCCGCAAGGAAACTCCTTGAGAGGGCATCCGCCTTAACATTCTTAGTGCCAGGAAGAAAGGAAACCACAAAATTAAAACGTGTGAAAAACAAGGCCCACCTGGCCTGTCTAGGATTAAGTCGCTTGGCTGATTCCAGATAAACCAGATCCTTATGGTCCGTGAGGACCACCACCTGATGTTTGGCTCCCTCCAGCCAATGTCTCCACTCTTCAAAAGCCCACTTCATGGCCAATAACTTCCGATTCCCCAAGTCATAATTACGTTCAGTTGGACAAAATTTTCGAGAGAAAAAAGCACAAGGGTTACTTTTAGAGGTCTCAGGATCTCTATGGGACAAAACGGCACCTGCCCCAATTTCAGAGGCATCAACCTCCACCTGAAATGGCAGAGAAACATCAGGCTGCCGTAGAACAGGAGCAGAAGTGAATCTCTGTTTAAGTTCCTGAAACGCAGAGACTGCCTCAGGAGGCCAATTCACCACATCAGAACCCTTTTTGGTCAAATCAGTCAATGGTTTAACAATAACAGAGAAATTACCAATAAATTTACGATAAAAATTGGCAAAACCCAAGAATCTCTGAAGAGCCTTTAATGATGTAGGTTGGACCCAATCACAGATGGCCTGAACCTTGACCGGGTCCATTTCAATAACAGATGGGGACAAAATGAATCCCAGAAATGAGATCCTCTGTACGCCAAAAAGACACTTTGATCCCGTCACATACAGAGCATTCTCTCTCAAAATCTGGAACACAGTCCGAACATGTTTCACATGAGAGTCCCAGTCATTGGAAAAAATAAAGATATCATCCAAATAAACAATCAGAAATTTATCCACAAAATCCCTGAAAATGTCATTCATGAAGGACTGGAAGATGGAAGGAGCATTAGTGAGCCCAAAGGGCATCACTAGGTACTCAAAATGCCCCTCTGGGGTATTAAACGCCGTCTTCCATTCATCCCCGTGCTTAATGCGAATAAGGTTATATGCCCCCTGAGGTCAAGCTTGGTAAACCAAGTAGCACTTTTCACCCTGGAAAACAGGTCAGAAATCAAGGGTAACGGATATTGATATTTCACAGTGATATTGTTCAAGAGACGATAATCAATACACAGCCTTAATGAACCATCCTTCTTGGCCACAAAGAAAAAAACGGCACCCAAGGGTGAAGAGGATGGTCTGATATGACCCTTCTCCAATGACTCCTTGATATAAGACCGCATAGCGTCATGTTCAGGTACAGACAAGTTAAAAAGGCGACCTTTAGGGAATTTACTACCAGGCACTAATTCAATAGCGCAGTCATAGCTCCTATGGGGGGGCAAGGATGCAGATTTACTTTCGCTAAACACATCAGAAAAATCAGTCAAAGAGTCAGGCACATCTTGAGCCTGGGAGAGGCAGAAAAAACAGGAGTGTTGGCATTAACACATTGGCAGCCCCAACTGGTTACAGACACAGATTTCCAATCCAAAACAGGATTATGAGACTGCAACCAAGGGAAACCTAGTACAATAATGTCATGCAGATTATACAGCACCGAAAATTTGCAACTCTCCTGATGATCAGGTTCAACTTTCATTATCACCTGAGTAGAGAACTGGGGTTTATTCTCAGCCAAAGGGGTAGAATCAATCCCCAGTAGGGGAATAGACTTCCGTAGGGGTATCAAGGGAAACCCACAACGTTTAGCAAAATCAAAATCCATCAGGTTAATAGCTGCTCCCGAATCAACAAAAGCCTGAGCAGAAAATGTAGACAGGGAGAAAATCAGGGTAACAGTCAACAGAAATTTAGTCTGAACACTACCCAAGACAACTGAGCGTGCAAAACGTCTTCCCCGCTTAGGGCAGACTGAAATAGCATGAGAGGCATCACCACAGTAGAAACATAACCCATTGCGTTTTCGAAACTCATGACGCTGTGCCCCAGAAGCCACTCTATCACACTGCATGGGTTCATAAGCTGGTTCACAAGGCAACACCATTCCACGCATACCTCTACGCTCACGCAAACGTCTGTCAATTTGAATCGCCAATGACATAGAATAATTTAGACCAGAGGGAGCAGGGAAACCCACCATAACATCTTTTACATTTTCTGACAGACCCTTCCGAAAAAGGGCTGCCAAAGCATCATCATTCCATTTGGTCAGAACTGCCCACTTTCAGAATTTCTGACAGTACACTTCAGCGTCCTCAAGCCCTGATTTAATGCCAACAAGGTTTTTTCAGCTTGATCAGTGAATATTAGGTTCATCGTACAATAACCCCAGAGCCAGAAAAATGCATCAACATTACTCAAAACAGGGTCCCTAGGTGCCAGGGAAAAAGCCCATTCCTGAGGATCGCCGCGCAGGAGAGAGATGACAATTTGAACCTGCTGTGCTGCGTTCCCTGAGGACTTAGGTTTTAAAGCAAAAAACAACTTACAGTTATTTTTGAAATTCAGAAATTTATCTCGATCACCCAAAAACAAATCTGGCATGGGGATCCTAGGTTCCACAACCGGCAACCCTGCAAGATAGGTAGCAATACTCCGAACTTCAGTGGCAAGCTGATACACACGGCCAGACAACTGTGCAAACTCAATTGATAGGAGAAAAAAAAATCCACCTCAGCACCCAGAGAAAAAGAGGAAAAAAAATGCAACAAACAGAAAAAAAAAATAATAAATAAATCTCTGACAACTTTTTTCTTTCCACACTATTTTTCCCTTCTGTGAGTACCATATAATTTTCAGTTTGGCAGGTGATACTGTTATGTTTTGGTAGCTGAGGAGAGCAAGCAAAAACGGCAATACACCAGAGAGGTTGTAATCTACTGGATTGCAGTACCCTGACTAACCACCACAACTAAAGGCAGCCGTGGAGCGTTCGTACGTTGATCCTAGACGCCTCGTCACAGCCTGAGAGGCTAACTACACCTAAAGATAGAAAGAGGAAAGCTATCTGCCCCGGAGCAGACCCCCAAAGAACATAGGAAGCCCCCAAACATGTAATGGCGGTTAGACAAGAGGAAATACAGACACAGACAGAAAATAGTATGAGCAAACGCTGGGGCCCAATCTGCCTAGACAGAATAGGATAGGAAGGATACTTACTGCAATCCAAAAAAACCCTAAAAAAGCCAACGCTACTAATTGCAAAAACACCTGAGATCACACGACCTCTACCACCTAAATTAGTTCTCTGGTGTAACAGAACCAAGCCGCAGCCACAGAAAAAACTGGAAAAGGCAAATGAACAAACAACAGTGGCTCCAGAGGAACCGAGAGGAGCCCAAGCCCCCAGGGAAGGGGAACTTGGCCAACCTCACAGAAATGCAGAGAAATATGCAAATGGCAAGCACAAAAACAAAAAAACAGAAAATATCTTATCTGAGAGCAGGAGAAGAGGCAAGACTCAGCAAGCTTCCAAGTGAACCAGGAAACAACGTTGAGACAAGAACAATTGATCACCGGCAACCATGATGGGGGAAAACCTCCCTCATATCCAGCCAATCCGTGATTCCCGATTGCCAATCCTCACTGAATGGCTCAGTACTGTTTGTAACCACCAGAGGGAGCTTCTGCTCAGAATTCATTTCTAAAACATTCATAACAGGCCGGGAGTCAGATGCTGCAGGGGAAGCTCAGGCAGACGGGACCTGAACAGCGTGGTGAGAGGAGACACTGAGGGTAGCAGTAAGCAAAAGGACCTGCGATCATGTGACCACAGGGGGCGGGGCTTAGCGTCCTGCTGCTGAAGGTGAGTGCAGGACTCTCCAGGGATCCTGGATTAGTAAAGAGGGAAACTCAGGTCAGACAAACGGGGGTCATACACGGAGAGGACGGCGAAGTACAGAAGGGGTGATGTTGTGAATGGGTTTGAGATGAGTTCTGAGCAGAGGCTCCCTCTGGTGGTTACAAGCGGTGCTGGTCTGTCCAGTGAAGATTGTGAGGACTGGGAATCAGGTGTTACTGACTGGTCTTATATAAGGGAGTCACCTTCCCATCAGGGTTGCCGGTGATCAATTGTTCTGGTCTGAATCCTTCATTCCTGTTTCCCTTGTAGCCTGCTGTGTCGTGTCTGCATCTCCTGCTAACAGATAAGACATTTTCTTCTTTTTGTTTTTGTGCTATATTTTTGCATTTTGTCCTGCACTTCTGTGGGGGCCTTCAGGGTCCCCGCAGGGGGCTTTTGCCCTCTCAGTTTAGTTCAGCCACTGATGTTTGTACTTTTGCTTTTTCCAGTTTTTTCAGTGGCTGCTGTTTTGATTTTGTTACACCAGAGAACTAATTTAGGTGGTAGAGGTCGTGTGATCTCAGGTGATTTTGAAATTAGTAGAGTTGGTGCTTTTCAGGGTTTTCTGGGATTGCAGTAAGTGTCCTTCCTATCCTTTTCTATTTAGTTAGTTTGGGCCCCAGCGTTTGCTCATACTATTTTCTTTCTGTGTCAGTATTTCATCTTGTCTAACCGCCATTACATGTTTGGGGGCTTTCTATTATCTTTGGGGTTCTGCTCCGGGGCAGATAGCTTTCCTATTTCTATCTTTAGGTATAGTTAGTTTCTCAGGCTGTGATGAGGCGTCTAGGACCAATGTAGGAACGCTCCACGGCTGCCTCTAGTTGTGGTGGTTAGTCAGGGTACTGCAATCTCATAGATTCCAACTGCTCTGGTGTATTGCTTTTTTTTACCTGCACTCCTCAGCTACCGAATCATAACAGTATCACCGGCCAAAAAATTGAAAATTGTATGGTACTCACAGAAGGGAAAAAAAAAAAAAAAAAAAATTGTGAAAGAAAAAAGGTTGTCAGAGTTGTCAGAGATATTTTTCTGTTTGTTGCTTTTTTTTTTCCCTCTGTATCTCTGGGTGCTGGGGAGGATTTTTTTTTTCTCTCAATGGAGTTTGCACAGTTGTCTGGCCGTGTGGATCAGCTTGCCACTGAGGTTCGGAGTATTGCTGCCTATCTTGCTAGGTTGCCTGTTGTGGAACCTAGGATTCCCATGCCAGATTTGTTTTTAGGGATCGAGCTAAGTTTCAGAATTTCAAAAATAATTGTAAATTGTTTTTTGCCTTAAATTCTAAGTCCTCAGGGAACGCAGCGCAGCAGGTTCAAATTATCATCTCTCTCCTGCGCGGCGATCCTCAGGATTGGGCTTTTTCCCTGACACCTGGGGATCCTGTTTTGAGTGATGTTGATGCATTTTTTCAGGCTTTGGGGTTATTGTACGATGAGCCTAATGTCACTGATCAAGCTGAAAAAGCCTTGTTGGCATTAAATCAGGGGCTTGATGACGCTGAGTTATACTGTCAGAGATTCCGTAGGTGGGCAGTCCTGACCAAATGGAATGACGACGCTTTGGCAGCCCTTTTCCGGAAGGGTCTGTCAGATAATGTAAAGGATGTTATGGTGGGATTCCCTGTCCCCTCTGGTCTCAATGATTCTATGTCATTAGCGATTCAAATTGACAGACGTTTGCGTGAGCGGAGAAGTATGCGTGGTATGGTGTTGCTTGTGAACCAGCTTCTGAACCCATGCAGTGTGATAGAGTGGTGTCTGGGGCACAGCGTCATGAGTTTCGAAAGCGCAATGGGTTATGTTTCTACTGTGGTGATGCCTCTCATGCTGTTTCAGTCTGCCCTAAGCGGGGAAGGCGTTTTGCACGCTCAGTTGTCTTGGGTAGTGTTCAGACTAAGTTTTTATTAATTGTCACTCTGATATGCTCTCTGTCCTCATTTTCTGCTCAGGCTTTCGTTGATTCTGGAGCAGCTATTAACCTGATGGATTATGATTTTGCTAAACGTTGTGGGTTTCCCTTGATACCCCTACAGAAGTCTATTCCCCTACTGGGGATCGATTCTACCCCTTTGGCTGAGAATAAACCCCAGTTTTCTACTCAGGTGATAATGAGGGTTGAACCTGATCACCAGGAGTGCTGCAAATTTTTGGTTCTGTATAATCTGCATGACATTATCGTGCTGGGTTTCCCTTGGTTACAGTCTCATAATCCTGTTTTGGATTGGATATCTGTGTCTGTAACCAGTTGGGGCTGCCAATGTGTTAATACCAACACTCCTGTTTTTTCTGCCTCCCCCAGGCTCAGGATGTTCCTGACTTTTTGATTGATTTTTCTGATGTGTTTAGCGAAAGTAAATCTGTATCCTTGCCTCCCCATAGGAGCTATGACTGCGCTATTGAATTAGTGCCGGGTAGTAAATTCCCTAAAGGTCGCCTTTTTAACTTGTCTGTACCTGAACATGACGCTATGCGGTCTTATATCAAGGAATCATTGGAGAAGGGTCATATCAGACCATCCTCTTCACCCTTAGGTGCCGGTTTTTTCTTTGTGGCCAAAAAGGATGGTTCATTAAGGCCGTGTATTGATTATCGTCTCTTGAACAATATTACTGTGAAATATCAATACCCGTTACCCTTGATTTCTGACCTGTTTTCCAGGGTGAAAAACGCTACTTGGTTTACCAAGCTTGACCTCAGGGGGGCGTATAACCTTATTCGTATTAAGCACGGGGATGAATGGAAGACGGCATTCAATACCCCTGAAGGGCATTTTGAGTACCTAGTGATGCCCTTTGGGCTCACTAATGCTCCTTCCGTCTTCCAGTCCTTCATGAATGACATTTTCAGGGATTTTGTGGACAAATTTCTGATTGTTTATTTGGATGATATCTTGATTTTTTCTAATGACTGGGACTCTCATGTGAAACATGTTCGAACTGTATTCCAGATTTTGAGAGAGAATGCTCTGTATGTGAAGGGATCAAAGTGTCTTTTTGGCGTACAGAGAATCTCATTTCTGGGATTCATTTTGTCCCCATCTGTTATTGAAATGGACCCGGTCAAGGTTCAGGCCATCTGTGATTGGGTCCAACCTACTTCATTAAAGGCTCTTTAGAGATTTTTGGGTTTTGCCAATTTTTATCGTAAATTTATTGGTAATTTCTCGGTTATTGTTAAACCATTAACTGATTTGACCAGAAAGGGTTCTGATGTGGTGAATTGGCCTCCTGAGGCAGTCTCTGCATTTCAGGAACTTAAGCAAAGATTCACTTCTGCTCCTTTTCTACGGCAGCCTGATGTTTCTCTGCCATTTCAGGTGGAGGTTGATGCCTCTGAAATTGGGGCAGGTGCCGTTTTATCCCAAAAAGATCCAGAGACCTCTAAAAGTAACCCTTGTGCCTTTTTCTCTCGAAAACTTTCTCCTACTGAACGTAATTATGACGTGGGTAATCGGGAGTTATTGGCCATGAAGTGGGCTTTTGAAGAGTGGAGACATTGGCTGGAGGGAGCCAAACATCAGGTGGTGGTCCTTACGGACCATAAGAATCTGGTCTATCTGGAATCTGCCAAGCGACTCAATCCTAGACAGGCCTGGTGGGCCTTGTTTTTCACACGTTTTAATTTTGTGGTTTCCTTTCTTCCTGGCACTAAGAATGTTAAGGCGGATGCCCTCTCGAGGAGTTTTCTTGCGGACTCTTCTGAGTTATCTGATCCTTCTGTTATTTTGAAAGAGGGTGTAGTTCTTTCCGCCATCTCGCCCAATTTGAGACTTGCTCTGGAGGGGTGTCAGGAGGATAGGCCCGAGTGCTGCTCTGTTGGAAAATTGTTTGTCCCGGACCAGTGGAAAAAGAGTGTGATGTCTGAGATTCATTGTTCCGCATTGGCTGGGCATCCCGGAATTTTTGGTACCAGAGACTTGGTTAGTCGGTCCTTTTGGTGGCCTACCTTGTCTCGTGATGTCAGGGAATTTGTGCAGTCCTGCGGGACTTGCTCTCGCTCCAAGCCTTGCTCTCGCTCTAGTGGTTTGTTGATGCCATTGCCTGTGCCCAAGAGACCATGGACCCATATCTCTATGGATTTCATTTCCGACCTTCCTGTTTCTCAGAGAATGACCACCATCTGGGTAATTTGTGATAGGTTTTCCAAAATGATACATCTTGTGCCATTACCTAAATTGCCTTCCTCCTCTGAATTGGTGCCGTTGTTCCTTCAGCACGTGGTTCGTTTACACGGCATTCCTGAGAACATTGTGTCTGACAGAGGAGTCCAATTTGTTTCCAGATTTTGGAGGACTTTTTGTTCTAAATTGGGTGTTCAATTGTCTTTCTCCTACGCATTTCATCCTCAGACCAATGGTCAAACTGAGAGAACAAACCAGACATTGGAGACTTATCTAAGATGCTTTGTGTCTGCTGATCAGGATGACTGGGTCTCTTTTTTGCCTTTGGCTGAGTTTGCTCTTAATAATAGGGCTAGCTCTGCCACTTTGATGTCTCCGTTTTTCTGTAATTCTGGGTTTCACCCTCGATTTTCTTCAGGACAGACGGAGGCTTCTGTCTGTCCAGGTGTTGACTCTGTTGTGGAGCGTATGCAACAGATTTGGGACCAGGTAGTGGAGAGGTTGTCCCTCTCTCAGGAGAAGGCCCAGCGGTTTGCTAACCGGCATAGGACTGATGGTCCTCGGTTTAAAGTGGGGGACAGGTGTTACTGACTGGTCTTATATAAGGGAGTCACCTTCCCATCAGGGTTGCCGGTGATCAATTGTTCTGGTCTGAATCCTTCATTCCTGTTTCCCTTGTAGCCTGCTGTGTCGTGTCTGCATCTCCTGCTAACAGATAAGACATTTTCTTCTTTTTGTTTTTGTGCTATATTTTTGCATTTTGTCCTGCACTTCTGTGGGGGCCTTCAGGGTCCCCGCAGGGGGCTTTTGCCCTCTCAGTTTAGTTCAGCCACTGATGTTTGTACTTTTGCTTTTTCCAGTTTTTTCAGTGGCTGCTGTTTTGATTTTGTTACACCAGAGAACTAATTTAGGTGGTAGAGGTCGTGTGATCTCAGGTGATTTTGAAATTAGTAGAGTTGGTGCTTTTCAGGGTTTTCTGGGATTGCAGTAAGTGTCCTTCCTATCCTTTTCTATTTAGTTAGTTTGGGCCCCAGCGTTTGCTCATACTATTTTCTTTCTGTGTCAGTATTTCATCTTGTCTAACCGCCATTACATGTTTGGGGGCTTTCTATTATCTTTGGGGTTCTGCTCCGGGGCAGATAGCTTTCCTATTTCTATCTTTAGGTATAGTTAGTTTCTCAGGCTGTGACGAGGCGTCTAGGACCAACGTAGGAACGCTCCACGGCTGCCTCTAGTTGTGGTGGTTAGTCAGGGTACTGCAATCTCATAGATTCCAACTGCTCTGGTGTATTGCTTTTTTTACCTGCACTCCTCAGCTACCG
The DNA here is from genome assembly GCA_033576555.1 of Oophaga sylvatica. Classification (NCBI taxonomy): domain Eukaryota; kingdom Metazoa; phylum Chordata; class Amphibia; order Anura; family Dendrobatidae; genus Oophaga; species Oophaga sylvatica. The sequence continues at coordinate 53,769 of JARQOD010002164.1, forward strand.
AATCATAACAGGGCGAGCAGAGAATAGTCATAATATAAGCCAGGAGTCATACACAGAGATAGCAACGTAGTACAGGAGGGGTAAACAGAGAATTGTCAGGACAAAGGCCAGGGGTCATACATGAGATAGCAACGTAGTACAGGAGGGGCAGGCAGAACTCGTAACGGGAACAGAACCAAGTCAAAACCAAGCAAGCATAGAGAATCACAAGCACAAAGCACAGGGTCACACACACTCGGCCAAGGGTCAAAGTATAAGCGACAAGGAATGGCCCCACAATGAGGCTATAAGAAGCCTCCCAGAATCCCAGAGTGAGGCCATCCAAATTAACCTTAACCTACCTTTTCCCACAAACTCAGCAAACCATGACAGTACCCCCCTTTCAACGGGGGCCTCCGGACCCCTTGGCTTATCAGGATGCCGGGCATGGAATGCACGAATCAAACGATTAGCGTGAACCGATGTGGCTGGCTCCCAAGACTGATCCTCCGGACCATACCGCTTCCAATGTACCAGATAATGCAAAGATCCCTGAACCCGCCTGGAGTCCACAATGTGTTGTACTTCGAACTCCATATGTCCATCAACCATAACGGGCAAAGGAACGGCGTCTGTATCTTCCCTCACTGATCCCAGGGGTTTAAGTAAGGACCTATGAAATACATTATGGAGTTTCAAAGAGGGTGAGAGGCGAAGGTGATAGGCTACCAGGTTAACCACCTTGATGACTTCGTAAGGGCCAATAAATTTAGGTCCTAGTTTAGCGGAAGGTATTCGGAAACTTATGTTCCGTGTGGAAAGCCAAACCTTATCTCCACATCGCAAAATCTGAACCGAGTCCCTTTTTTTATCCGCAAAATGTTTAGACTTTTCCTGAGCCCTGGAAATATTTTGTCGAACTTTCTACCAGAGATTCCTGAGACGACTGATCCCGTCTTCAGCCCCCGGGCAACCAGAATCAATTCGCGAGAACTCGCCAAAATGAGGATTTAACCCATAATTAATAAAAAATGGTGACCTACCGGTAGACTGGTTTACCCGATTATTGAAGGCGAACTCCGCCAATGGTAAGGCCTCAGACCAGTCGCTTTGCAGAGTAGAAGTCAGGCACCGAAGAATTTGTTCAAGCGACTGGTTAGTACGTTCAGTTTGCCCGTTGGTCTCTGGATGGTACGCTGAGGAAAAAGACAACGATATCCCCAATTTTTTGCAAAAAGCCCGCAAAAACTTAGACACAAATTGCGTCCCTCTATCTGACACAATATTAGTAGGCACCCCGTGTAAACGTACCACCTGAAAAAGGAAATGTCTGGAGAGAGTCTCTGTTGACGGTAAACTTGCCATGGGTACAAAATGTGCTAGTTTCGAAAATCTGTCCACAATTACCCAGATTACAGTATTTCCACGGGAGGATGGCAGATTGGTAATGAAGTCCATGGACAAATGAGTCCATGGTCTTCCTGGAATTGGTAAAGGCGCCAATTCCCCGGCCGGCCGGCAATGAGAGCTCTTAGAACGGGCACATATCCCACATGCAGCAACATGCATCTTAATATCCGAAGCCATTAAAGGCCACCAAAAAAGTCTTGCCACTGCTTCTCGCGTGGCCGCTATACCAGGGTGGGCACTCAATTTCGAATCATGGAACTCCCACAGGAGTTTAGTGCGCAAATGCTGAGGCACAAACAGCTTATTTTCAGGTTTGGACCTTGGCGCTAAAGATTGTGCCTCCACAATCTCCCGCTCCAATTCCGACGACACTTCGGCAATAACAACAGTGGGTTGAAGAATGGGGGACGGTGGATCGGGGGCGGACAATGGCTCAAAACTACGTGACAGAGCGTCAGCCTTGACGTTTTTAGATCCTGGTCGAAAAGTAATAGAAAACTGAAATCTGGAAAAAAAAAAGTGACCAACGGGCTTGCCTGGGGGTCAGTCTTTTAGCAGATTTAATATATTCTAGATTTTTATGGTCCGTGATAACCGTAATAGGGTGAGCCGCCCCCTCCAAAAAATGTCTCCATTCTTCGAATGCCAATTTGATAGCCAATAGCTCCCTATTGCCTACATCATAATTTTTTTCAGCGGGAGAAAATTTTTTAGAAAAATAGGCACAAGGCCTGAGATTTGTCAGACAAGCCGACCCCTGAGATAACACTGCTCCCACCCCCACCTCAGAAGCATCAACTTCGACCACAAACAGTTTGGAAGGGTCGGGTTGAACCAGGATAGGAGCAGATGTAAAACAGTTTTTTAGCGTTAGAAAAGACTGTTTGGCTAACGGGGACCAGTTCCTGACATCTGCCCTTTACGAGTGAGATCAGTAAGGGGTTTAGTTACCTGTGAGAAACCTTCAATAAATTTGCGGTAATAATTCGCAAATCCCAAGAAGCGCTGAAGTCCCTTAAGGTCTCGAGGTTGGACCCGTTCCACAACAACCTGCACCTTCTTGGGATCCATGCGAAACCCCTGTGGTGAGATTATCAGCCCTAATTATGACAACACTTGAACAAAAAATGAACATTTTTCGAGCTTGACGAACAATTGATTTTCTCTGAGCCTTTGGAGTACAGTCCTTACATGTAACAAATGAGAATGTTTGTCAGCAGAATATATGAGAATATCATCTAGGTACACAACTACGAAGCGGCCAATGAGGTCCGAGAACACAACATTAATAAAATTTTGAAAAACTGCAGGTGCATTGGTGAGACCAAATGGCATTACCAAATTCTCAAATAACCCTTCAGAGGTGAGGAAAGCCGTCTTCCATTCATCTCCCTCCCGTATCCTGATTAAATTATAAGCCCCCCTAAGGTCAAGTTTTGAAAACCACATGGCCCCAGAAAGCTGATTACAGAGATCAGGAATCAACGGTAGTGGATATGTATTCCTGACCGTGATTTTAGTTCTCGAAAGTCGAGGCAGAGGCGTAGGCCGCCAAATTTTTTTCTTGACAAAGAAAAACCCCGCTGCCACCGGGGAAACTGAAGGTCTTATGTGCCCCTTGCGGAGACTCTCAGCAATATATTGTTTCATAGCTAGGCGCTTGGGACCTATAGGTTAAACAAACGAGCTTTGGGCAATTTCGCTCCAGGAATTAGGTCGATGGCACAGTCAAATGGCCTATGAGGGGGTAACGCCTCTGACTCACTTTCTGAAAAAACGTCCTCAAAGTCTTTCAGGTACTCCGGAATACCCTCCAGACTGATAGAAGACACAGAAACAGGTTTTGCAATTTTCACACAAAAAACAGCTTTATGGTAACAGTCAACACATTTGGACCCCCACTTGATAATCTCCCCCAATTCCCAGTCAATAACTGGATTGTGGCGTAGAAGCCATGGCATGCCCAAAACCAACCCGGTGGGCAACTTGTCCATAACGAAACACTCAATCTCCTCCATGTGGGAAGAACCAACTTTCAACATAAATTTTTCAGAAACTGAAAGAAACCCTGTTCGGGTCAGAGGAGAAGAGTCAGTGGCCACGACTTTTAGTGGGGTATGAAGCCTGACTGTCCCTATCTGGTGCTGAGAAACAACATCAGAGCTGACCAAGTTGAGTGATGAACCACTGTCCACCAGTGCTGTGGAGAAAAATCGATACTTGTCTACCAACAGTTCAACCTTTAGCAAAACCTTAGGGCATGATGAAGAGAGTACTTGAAGGTCTGGGCAGCCTCCTCGATTACTACCCAGACCTAGTCGTTTCCCGCCGCCTTGGAAGATGAGGACACGAGGGACAATCTTTTTTCCAATGACCGGACTCTCCACAATAAAAACAGAGCTGTTTCTCACGGCGGCGTTTCCTCTCCTTTTCTTTGAGCGAAGTAGCGCCAATCTCCATGGGTTCGGGAGCGACACCAGTCTCTTTGCTACTGGAGAATAGGGATGCCTCAGACTGCATGACACCCCTAGCCCGCAGCCTGCAGTCCATACGTACGGCCTGGGTAATGGCATCCTCCAAGGTGTCAGGTGGAGGGTGAAGGGTCAGGGCATCTTGGAGGCGTTCAGATAAGCCTCTGCGGAATAAGCCCTGAAGGGCCGCATCATCCCATGCGATTTCTGCTGCCCAGCGCCGAAACTCTGCACAAAAGCACTCAGCCGAGCATTTACCCTGGTGCACATTCATCACCATGTCTTCAGCCATGCGAACCCTGTCGGGTTCATCATATATATGACCCAGTGCTTCAAAAAAGGCATCGACAGTCATCCTTTCAGGGGCAGAGGGAGACAGAGAAAAAGCCTACGCTTGCGGTGCACGCCAAAGTAGAGAAATAACTACCCCCACTTTCTGGAATTCATCCCCGGAGGAACCAGGCCTCAGACAAAAAAAAAGCTTGCACCCCTCCTTAAAGGCCATGAACTCCTTTTTGTCCCCAGAGAAGAAGTCTGGCAGTTTGACCAGAGACTCAGGGGACACCAGCGAAACATCTCTACCACCCGAGCTAGGAGACTGTGCAGCAATAGCCCCCTGCACAATGTCCACCAACTGTTGTTGGGTCTGAGCCATAGTGCGCTGTTCCACATTAAGTTTCTGAAACATTAGTGTCAGATGTTTAACCTGATCTGCCAAAGCTTGCATGGGATCCATGATACCACTTTTTTTTCCTTAGGAAAGATACTTAGCTTCCCCAACACAGAATAATATATGGTCGCTTATAATGTAACGACCCTGTCAGCGCCAGCGAACTGCCACGGCTGAGCAGGGTGACTCACCCACACTGTGGAAGGGCCCGGGGTCAGATGCTGCAGGGGAAGCTCAGGCAGACGGGACCTGAACAGCGTGGTGAGAGGAGACACTGAGGGTAGCAGTAAGAAAAGGACCTGCGATCATGTGACCACAGGGGGCGGGGCTTAGCGTCCTGCTGCTGGAGGTGAGTACAGGACTCTACAGGGACCCTGGATTAGTGAAGAGGGAAACTCAGGTCAGATAAACGGGGTTCATACACGGAGAGGACGGCGAAGTACAGAATGGGCGAGCAGAGAATAGTCAGAACATAAGCCAGGAGTCATACACGGAGATAGCAACGCAGTACAGGAGGGGTAAACAGAGAATTGTCAGGACAAAGGCCAGGGGTCATACACAAGATAGCATCGTAGTACAAGAGGGGCAGGCAGAACTCGTAACAGGAAGAGAACCAAGTCAAAACCAAGCAAGCATAGAGAATCACAAGCACAAAGCACAGGGTCACACACACTTGGCCAAGGGTCAAAGTATAAGCGACAGGGAATGGCTCCACAATGAGGCTATAAGAAGCCTCCCAGAATCCCAGAGTGAGGCCGTCCATGTTCGATGCTGCAATAGCATCTGCCATGGCTGGACACCGAGTTCCCACCCTCCCCACACTGAGTGACCACGGTGATCGGCCGCCGCCAGCGATTCATGGCGGCGATCGGTCACCGCCGTTACTTTCTGCTGTCCTGCGCTCCGATCCTCTCCCCTCCGCTTTGGTCCGCTCCCCCCCGCATTCTTCTGGCGCCCGTGGATCCGTCCCAGCGCCCTCTAGTGTAAAAAAATATATATATTGATCACTGTGATACTCTCTCAAAATAAAAAAACAGTAAATAAACGTCCCCTTTATCACCCCCATAGGTAGGGACAAATAATAAAATAAAGAATTTTTTTTTCCTGTGCACATGTTGTGGATTTTGCTTCGGATCCGCAGCGGATTTGGCGCTGCGGATCGACAGCAGATCCGGAAACCATGTACAGTACAATGCAAATAAATGGTAAAAAAAAAACGCTGTGCACATGCTGCGGATTTTTCCGTGCAGATTTGGTGCGGTTTTAAATCCGCAGCATGTCAATTCTTTGTGCAGATTCCGCAGCGTTTTTACACCTATTCCATTATAGGTGTAAAACCGCAGGGCAAATCCGCACAAAAACCGCAGTAAATCCGCAACGTGTGCACAGGCCCTTAATCTGCGCTAAATCTGCTGGTAAAACGCAGGTAATTTTACCTGCGGATTTAGCAAAATCCGCACGGAAAAATCGGCAAGTGAATCTGCAATGTGTGCACGGGGCCTTAGGGTTAGGGTTAGGCTGGGTACATATTGCGTTATTGCAGTCAGTTAGACAGACTGCGTTACACCGCAGTATAACGCGGTGTAACGCAGTCCGTTAACGCTGCCCTTCGCCCCCATTGTCGGGCGCATCGCGACGCATGCCGTAAAGCGGCATGCGTTCGCGAAGTGCCATCATTCAGTGACGGAGCCTCGGACGCGGGCTGCAGTGTCTGGGCTCCGTCACCGCTAGCACAGATGAATCATCTGTTGATTCATCTGTGCTAGCGGGTATAGCATAACGCGATCACATTATGCTATACCGTTAGCAACCCGTCAACGCTATGTGTTGAACGGGCTGGTAAAACGCAATATGAACCTAGCCTTAGGGTTAGAACTAAGGTTAGGGTTAGCCTTAGGGTTAGGGTTTGCATTAGGGTTAGAATTAGGGTTACGGTAAGAATTTGGGTTAGGTGTTGTGAATGTGTTAGAAATGAATTCTGAACAGAAGCTCCCTCTGGTGGTTACAAACAGTACTGAACCATTCAATGAGGATTGGCAATCAGGAGTTACAGACTGGTCTTATATAAGGGAGGTTCCCTCCCATCATGGTTGCCGGTGATCAATTGTTCTTGTCTCAACTGTGGTTCCTGGTTCACTTGGAAGCTTGCTGAGTCTTGCCTGCATCTTCTGCTATCAGATAAGATATTTTCTGCTTTTATTTTTGTGCTTGCTTTTTGCATTGTTCCCTGCACTTCTGTGGAGGTCAGCCAGGTCCCCTCCGGGGGCTTGTGCTCCTCTCAGTTTATCTGAGTCACTGTTATTTGTTCATTTGCCTTTTCCAGTTTTTTCAGTGGCTGCGGCTTAGTTTTGTGACACCAGAGAACTAATTTAGGTGGTAGAGGTCGTGTGATCTCAGGTGTTTTTGCAATTAGTAGAGTTGGTATTTTTTAGGGTTTTTTGGATTGCAGTAAGTGTCCTTCCTATCTTTTTCTGTCCAGGTAGATTGGGCCCCAACGTTTGCTCATACTATTTTCTGTCTGTGTCTGTATTTCCTCTTGTCTAACCGCCATTACATGTTTGGGGGCTTCCTATGTTCTTTGGGGATCTGCTCCGGGGCAGATAGCTTTCCTCTTTCTATCTTTACGTGTAGTTAACCTCTCAGGCTGTGACGAGGCGTCTAGGACCAACGTAGGAATGCTCCATGGCTGCCTTTAGTTGTGGTGGTTAGTCAGGGTACTGCAATCCAGTAGATTCCAACCTCTCTGGTGTATTGCCGTTTTTGCCTGCTCTCCTCAGCTACCAAATCATAACAGTATCACCGGCCAAACTGAAAATTATATGGTACTCAACAGAAGGGAAAAATAGTAAAAGGAAAAAGAAAAAGGGAAGTTGTCAGAATTTTTTTTTTTTTTTTCTCTGTTCATTTTTTCCCTCTTTTTCTCTGGGTGCTGAGGAGGATTTTTTTTTCTCTCAATGGAGTTTGCACAGTTGTCTGGCCGTGTGGATCAGCTTGCCACTGAAGTTCAGAGTATTGCTAGGTTGCCGGTTGTGGAACCTAGGATCCCCATGCCAGATTTATTTTTGGGGGATCGAGCTAAATATCTGAATTTCAAAAATAACTGTAAGTTGTTTTTTGCCTTAAAACCTAAGTCCTCAGGGAACGCAGCACAGCAGGTTCAAATTGTCATCTCTCTCATGCGCGGCGATCCTCAGGATTGGGCTTTTTCCCTGACACCTGGGGACCCTGTTTTGAGTAATGTTGATGCATTTTTTCTGGCTCTGGGGTTATTGTACGATGAACCTAATGTCACTGATCAAACTGAAAAAACCTTGTTGGCATTAAATCAGGGGCTTGAGGACGCTGAGTTGTACTGTCAGAAATTCCGAAAGTGGGCAGTCCTGACCAAATGGAATGATGATGCTTTGGCAGCCCTTTTTCGGAAGGGTCTGTCAGAGAATGTAAAAGATGTTATGGTGGGTTTCCCTGCTCCCTCTGGTCTCAATGATTCTATGTCATTAGCGATTCAAATTGACAGACGTTTGCGTGAGCGTAGAGGTATGCGTGGAATAGTGTTGCCTTGTGAACCAGCTTCTGAGTCCATGCAGTGTGATAGAGTGGTTTCTGGGGCACAGCGTCATGAGTTTCGAAAACGCAATGGGTTATGTTTCTACTGTGGTGATACCTCTCATGCTATTTCAGTCTGCCCTAAGCGGGGTAGTGTTCAGACTAAATTTCTGTTGACTGTTACCCTGATTTGCTCCCTGTTCACATTTTCTGCTCAGGCATTTGTTGATTCGAGAGCAGCTATTAACCTGATGGATTTTGATTTTGCTAAATGTTGTGGATTTCCCTTGATACCCCAGTGGAAGTCTATTCCCCTACTGGGGATTGATTCTACCCCTTTGGCTGAGAATAAACCCCAGTTCTCTACTCAGGTGATAATGAGGGTTGAACCTGATCATCAGGAGAGTTGCAAATTTTTGGTGCTGTATAATCTGCATGACATTATTGTACTGGGTTTCCCTTGGTTACAGTCTCATAATCCTGTTTTGGATTGGAAATCTGTGTCTGTGACCAGTTGGGGCTGCCAATATGTTAATGCCAACACTCCTGTTTTTTCTGCCTCTCTCCAGGCTCAGGATGTTCCTGACTTTTTGACTGATTTTTCTGATGTGTTTAGCGAAAGTAAATCTGCATCCTTGCCCCCCCCATAGGAGCTATGACTGCGCTATTGAATTAGTGCCTGGTAGTAAATTCCCTAAAGGTCGCTTTTTAACTTGTCTGTACCTGAACATGACGCTATGCGGTCTTATATCAAGGAGTCATTGGAGAAGGGACATATCAGATCATCCTCTTCACCCTTGGGTGCCGGTTTTTTCATTGTGGCCAAAAAGGATGGTTCATTAAGGCCGTGTATTGATTATCGTCTCTTGAACAATATCACTGTGAAATATCAATATCCGTTACCCTTGATTTCTGACCTGTTTTCCAGGGTGAAAAGTGCTACTTGGTTTACCAAGCTTGACCTCAGGGGGGCGTTTAACCTTATTCGCATTAAGCACGGGGATGAATGGAAGACGGCGCTTAATACCCCAGAGGGGCATTTTGAGTACCTAGTGATGCCCTTTGGGCTCACTAATGCTCCTTCCGTCTTCCAGTCCTTCATGAATGACATTTTCAGGGATTTTGTGGATAAATTTCTGATTGTTTATTTGGATGATATCTTTATTTTTTCCAATGACTGGGACTCTCATGTGAAACATGTTCGGACTGTGTTCCAGATTTTGAGAGAGAATGCTCTGTATGTGACGGATCAAAGTGTCTTTTTGGCATACAGAGGATCTCATTTCTGGGATTCATTTTGTCTCCATCTGTTATTGAAATGGACCCGGTCAAGGTTCAGCCCATCTGTGATTGGGTCCAACCTACTTCATTAAAGGCTCTTCAGAGATTCTTGGGTTTTGCCAATTTTTATCGTAAATTTATTGGTAATTTCTCTGTTATTGTTAAACCATTGACTGATTTGACCAAAAAGGGTTCTGATGTGGTGAATTGGCCTCCTGAGGCAGTCTCTGTGTTTCAGGAACTTAAGCAGAGATTCACTTCTGCTCCTGTTCTATGGCATCCTGATGTTTCTCTGCCATTTCAGGTGGAGGTTGATGACTCTGAAATTGGGGCAGGTGCCGTTTTGTCCCAAAGAGATCCAGAGACCTCTAAAAGTAACCCTTGTGCCTTTTTCTCTCGAAAATTTTCTCCAACTGAACGTAATTATGACGTGGGTAATCGGGAGTTATTGGCCATGAAGTGGGCTTTTGAATAGTGGAGACATTGGCTGGAGGGAGCCAAACATCAGGTGGTGGTCCTCACGGACCATAAGAATCTGGTTTATCTGGAATCAGCCAAGCGACAATCCTAGACAGGCCAGGTGGGCCTTGTTTTTCACACGTTTTAATTTTGTGGTTTCCTTTCTTCCTGGCACTAAGAATGTTAAGGCGGATGCCCACTCGAGGAGTTTCCTTGCGGACTCTCCTGAGTTATCTGATCCTGCTGTTATTTTGAAAAAGGGTGTAGTTCTTTCCGCCATCTCGCCCAATTTGAGACTGGCTCTGGAAGGGTGTCAGGAGGATAAACCCGAGCGCTGCCCTATTGGGAAATTGTTTGTCCCAGACCGGTGGAAAAAGAGTGTGATGTCTGAGATTCATTGTTCCGCGTTGGCCGGTCATCCTGGAATTTTTGGTACCAGAGACTTAGTTAGTCGGTCCTTTTGGTGGCCTACTTTGTCTCTTGACGTCAGGGAATTTGTGCTGTCCTGCGGGACTTGCTCTCGCTCCAAGCCTTGCTCTCGCTCTAGTGGTTTGTTTATGCCATTGCCTGTGCCCAAGAGACCATGGACCCATATCTCTATGGATTTCATTTCCGACCTCCCTGTTTCTCAGAGAATGACCGTTATCTGGGTGATTTGTGATAGGTTTTCCAAAATGATACATCTTGTGCCATTACCTAAGTTGCCTTCCTCCTCTGAATTGGTGCCTTTGTTCCTTCAGTACGTGGTTTGGTTACACGGCATTCCTGAGAACATTGTGTCTGACAGAGGAGTACAGTTTGTTTCCAGATTTTGGAGGACTTTTTGTTCTAAACTTGGTGTTCAATTGTCTTTCTCCTCGGCTTTTCATCCTCAGACCAATGGACAAACTGAGAGAACAAACCAGACATTGGAGACTTATCTAAGATGCTTTGTGTCTGCTGATCAAGATGACTGGGTCTCTTTTTTGCCTTTGGCTGAGTTTGCTCTTAATAATAGGGCTAGCTCTGCCACTTTGATGTCTCCATTTTTCTGCAATTTTGTGTTTCACCCTTGATTTTCTTCGGGACAGACGGAGGCTTCTGTCTGTCCAGGTGTTGACTCTGTTGTGGAGCGTATGCAACAGATTTGGGACCAGGTAGTGGAGAGGTTGTCCCTCTCTCAGGAGAGGTCCCAGCGGTTTTCCAACCGGCATAGGACTGATTGTCCTCGGTTTGAAGTGGGGGACTTGGTCTGGTTGTCCTCAAGAAATATCCCTATGAGAGTTGCATCTCCTAAGTTTAAGCCTAGGTTCATTGGACCTTATAAGATCTTGGAGATTCTTAATCCTGTTTCCTTTCGTTTACTTCTTCCAGGGACATTTAAGATCCATAACGTGTTCCACAAGTCCTTATTGAAGAGGTTTGTCGAGCCAGTGGTTCCTATGGCTGCGCCTCCTGACCCTGTTTTGGTTGAGGGCAATCTGGAGTATGTGGTTGAGAAAATATTGGATTCTCGTTTTTCTAGACGGAAACTCCAGTATTTGGTTAAGTGGAGAGGTTATGGTCAGAGGACAATTCTTGGGTGTTTGCTTTGGACATCCATGCTAGGAGACTGATCCGTGCGTATTACAGAGCTCATCCTGACCGACCTGGTTGCCCAAATGAGGGTTCGGTGACCCCTCCTCAAGGGGGGTGTACTGTTGTGAATGTGTTAGAAATGAATTCTGAGCAGAAGCTCCCTCTGGTGGTTACAAACAGTACTGAACCATTCAATGAGGATTGGCAATCAGAAGTTACAGACTGGTCTTATATAAGGGAGGCTCCCTCCCATCATGGTTGCCGGTGATCAATTGTTCTTTTTTCAACTGTGGTTCCTGGTTCTCTTGGAAGCTTGCTGAGTCTTGCCTGCATCTTCTGCTATCAGATAAGATATTTTCTGCTTTTATTTTTGTGCTTGCTTTTTGCATTGTTCCCTGCACTTCTGTGGAGGTCAGCCAGACCCCCTCCGGGGGCTTGTGCTCCTCTCAGTTTATCTGAGTCACTGTTATTTGTTCATTTGCCTTTTCCAGTTTTTTCAGTGGCTGCGGCTTAGTTTTGTGACACCAGAGAACTAATTTAGGTGGTAGAGGTTGTGTGATCTCAGGTGTTTTAACAATTAGTAGAGTTGTTATTTTTTAGGGTTTTTTGGATTGCATTAAGTGTCCTTCCTATCCTTTTCTGTCCAGGTAGATTGGGCCCCAACGTTTGCTCATACTATTTTCTGTTTGTGTCTGTATTTCCTCTTGTCTAACCGCCATTACATGTTTGGGGCTTCCTATGTTCTTTGGGGATCTGCTCCGGGGCAGATAGCTTTCCTCTTTATATCTTTAGGTGTAGTTAACTTCTCAGGCTGTGCCGAGGCGTCTAGGACCAAAAAGGAACGCTCCACGGCTGCCTTTAGTTGTGGTTGTTAGTCAGGGTACTGCAATCCCGTAGATTCCAACCTCTCTGGTGTATTGCCATTTTTGCCTGCTCTCCTCAGCTACCAAATCTGTCATGTATAGTGTACAGTTCCTATAGCGTCTTGTGCTTGGGTGCGAGGAAAACACAGGAGACATAGGTTGAAATGAAATGACTTGTATTACTTCATACAAGCATGCTGAAAAGTTCACACAGTTTGCAGGAACAGCGACAGGAGACACAGCAGGCCAGAGTAACTTCAAGCACTACAGTAAATCTCCAAAGCAGGTTCAGGATCTCTTCTCTGTACCGTAATTCCTCTGCAAACATGGATTCACCAAACAGCAGGTTACCAGAGTCCAAAAGTGTTCCAAGGTTCCTCAGTAGGGAATAGCTGGAGTACAAGTCCAAGGCTTCCAGGAGTCAGGTCACAGACTGACTGAGGCTTGATTCAGGAGCACTGATTGTTCAGCTGAGGCTGCTTAAGAGCAAGAGGGAAGAATCAGGGCGGGAACATGAAAACTGGAAACTCCATATTAACTGAGGGCAAGAGCTGCAGAAAGACAGAAAGCAAAATGGCCGACGGAAAACTGAGTTTCAAGGAACATGTCAACAGAGACAAAGAACCTTACATTACTCCCCCCTTAGGGACAACCTCCGGATGACCTCAGACCAGGCTTGTCAGGGTACCTCTGATGAAACTGGCGGAGCAGGCGAGGAGCATTTACATTATTGACTGGTTCCCATGAGTTGTCCTCCACTGGGTAGCCCTGCCATTTAATCAAATATTGCAACTGATTTCTGTACAACCTGGAATCTAGAATCCTTTCCACCATAAATTCTTCCTGACCATCGACCAGCACTGGGTCAGGGCAAGGAGAAGAACGTCCAGGAAACGTATTGGGTGTTGCAGCCTTTAGTAGGGATACATGAAAGACAGGGTGGATTCTCATAGTTCTGGGCAGTTGAAGACGACAAGCAACAGCACTTATAATCTTATTGATCTTATAAGGTCCAATGTACTTATGTCCCAATTTAGACGATGGAATCTTTAATTTAAGATTTCTGGTTGACAGCCAGACCAAATCTCCTACCTTGAAAGCTGGTGCAGGTTTACGAAATTTATCTGCTGCTTTCTTGTACCTTTCCTGAGCCAATTCTAGATTTTCCTTTAGAAGATCCATATTCTTTTGTAAAGAAGTGATTCTTTCAGCCACTGCCGGCAAGGGCGTATCTATGGGAAATCGAGGAAGAATGTTAGGATGATAACCTAGATTGGAGTAAAAAGGAGACTGCTTAGTGGAGGCGCTCTGAGAGTTGTTATAAGAGAACTCAGCCAGTGGAAGTAGATCCACCCAATCATCCTGTAGGTGGCAGATAAAACAGCGGAGATACTGCTCCAGGGTCTGATTGGTTTGTTCTGTCTGTCCATTAGTCTGGGGATGAAAAGCAGAAGAAAGGTTTACTTTAATGTCCAATGCTGCACAGAAATTTTGCCAAAACCTTGAAGTGAATTGCACCCCTCGATCCGAAATGACCTCATCCGGTACTCCATGTAAGCGAAACACATTCTTAATCATCAAGTCTGATATCTGTTTTGCAGTGGGTAAGCCGACACAAGGGATAAAATGAGCTGCCTTTGTTAGACGGTCAACCACCACTAGAATGGTGTTCTTCCCTTGAGAGGTTGGTAACTCCACAATGAAGTCCATAGAAATGGATCCCCACGGGCGGGACGGGGTGGGAAGAGGTTGCAACAGACCAGTTGGTGAGGAGCGAGGTGTTTTGCATCTTGCACAGACTTCACATGAAGTGACATAGTTTAAGACATCTTTCCTGTAAGCGGGCCACCAAAAGAAACGAGAAAGAAATTCTTGTGTCTTTAGAATTCCCCTATGCCCAGCTATCTTGGAATCGTGGATGAGTTGCAATACTCTCAATCTGACTGTTTCAGGTATATACAGACGTTGTCCCTGAATCCACACACCATTCTTAAAGACAAGACTTACGTCCCTTGGGGGTTGAGCCAACAAAGAATCCTTATGGTATGCTTCCTTGATTTCCTTAAGTAGGTCTTGATTATGAATCACTCCCAGGAATCTAGAGTCAGGAAGAATAGTCTTAGGAGGAGTAAGTGGACGTGTCTCTGCTGAATGAATCCTAGAGAGTGCATCAGCCTTTCCATTGCGCGATCCTGGTCTATAAGAAATGACAAAATTAAATTGGTTTAGGAAAAGATTCCAGCGAGCCTGGCGAGGAGTCAGGCACTTAGCCGACCTGATAAATTCAAGGTTACGATGGTCTGTCAGGACGACTATTTGCTGTGCAGCTCCCTGAAGAAGGTGTCTCCATTCCTTGAAGGCGGCAATAATGGCCAACAATTCTCTATTGCCCACATCGTAGTTCCTCTCAGCCGAAGACAACTGCTGGGAAAAGAAGGCACAGGGATGCAAGACATTCTTCTCACCTGTTCTCTGAGAGAGTATAGCTCCAACGGCACAGTCTGAAGCATCCACCTCTATTATGAAGGCAAGCTCGGGGTTGGGATGTACTAAGATAGGTGCGGTGGTAAATTTATCCTTTAAACAGGAAAATGCTTCCTGAGCTTGCGGGGTCCAGGAGAACCTAGACTGTTTCCGGGTAAGTTGGGTGATAGGTGACACTACCTCAGAAAAATTCTTAATGAAACGTCTATAGAAGTTGGCAAACCGATGAAACGCTGCACCTCCTTCACATTTCTAGGAATTGGCCAATCCTTGATGGCTTGGGTCTTGCTTCCATCCATACTAATCCCTTGCGTAGATAGTACATACCCCAGAAATTGAATTTTGGTCCTATGGAATTCACATTTTTCAAGTTTGATGTAGAGATGGTTTTGTCTTAGGCGTTCTAAGACCATTCTCACATGTCCATGATGTTCCTCTGTGGAGTTAGAAAAATTAGAATATCATCCAGATAAATCACCACAAATGTATCTAGGAGATCCCTGAAGATATCATTCACGAAGTGTTGGAAAGTGGCTGGGGCGGTACTCAGACCAAAAGGCATAACTAGATATTCAAAGTGTCCATAGCGTGACCTGAAAGCAGTCTTCCATTCATCCCCAGGTCTAATACGGACTAAGTTATAGGCCCCACGGAGATCCAGTTTATAGAAAATTTTGGCATGCCGCACTCTCTCCAACAACTCAGGGATTAAAGGCAATGGATAACGGTTTCTAATAGTAACCTTATTGAGTTCCCTATAGTCTATGCAGGGTCTCAGAGATCCATCTTTCTTCTTCACAAAGAAGATGGGTGCACCTGCGGGAGATGAAGAGGGGCGTATGAAGCCCTTGGCTAAATTTTCGTCTATATAATCCTTCAAAGCTTTTAGCTCGGGCCCCGCTAGGGGGTAGATCTTACCAAAAGGTATCTCGGCTCCGGGCAATAATTCAATTGGACAATCATATGGACGGTGAGGAGGAAGCTGATCAGCGTTCTTCTTGTCACATAAATCCACATAGTCCTGGTATACAGCTGGTAGTTCAGGGACTGACATGGTTCCTTTAGGAACAGAGCAAGCTGAAACTCCTTGACTCATCTGTTTCTCCGGAAAGTGTAATTCCTTGGTCTCCCAGTTAATCGTAGGATTCTGCGCCTGCAGCCATGGTAGCCCTAGAATGATGGGAAAGTGGGGAGGAGAGATAAGCAAAAAAGACATTTTCTCCTGATGATCTTTACCCATAAGGACCCTCAAAGGCTCTGTTTATTGATCCACTGGTCCAGAAGTCAGTAGAGAGCCATCCACAGTCTCCATCTGTACTGGAGTAGCCTTCTTCACTGAACTTATCCCTTTTCAGAGCAAAGGAGATATCCATAAAATTTCCACTTGCTCCTGAGTCGATCATAGCAGAGCTAGACACCCAGACTGAGTCAACCCAGAGTTTGATGGAAAGGAAGCAATGAGAATTGTTTCTTTTACAACTCAGCTGGGACACCGCTGAGGAAACTTGAAAAATTGCAGCGTTTATACCGTCATCGTCCCCAGAACTAACAGAGTTTAAGTCCGAGAAATCAAGATCTCTTGCAGCAGATCTCTCTGGAGCCTGAGGCTCGGACATGACAGAGCTCCTCTCGCAACACTCACAGTGAATGACTGCTGCAGTAGTCTTACGAGAACGGCTGGGGCAGTTTATAATGAAGTGCCCTGACTTACCACAGTAGAAACATAGATTTTACTTTATACGATGTTCTTTGCGTGCATCACTAACCCGTCTTTGCAAAGAGTCCACCTGCATGGGTTCAGGTTCTGGTTCCCTTGTGATCCTACTCAAAGGTTCCTTAGCTGAGGAGGGAGGTAGTAAAAGGTTAGTGCGATTATTTTCGAACCATCTCTCTTGTCTGCGTTCAGTCAGACGAGCATCAATACGGATACAATAGTTGATAAAGTCACCTAACGCAGTGGGAGGGTCGGCACGAGCAAGTTCATCCTTAATCAGTGGAGACAACCCTTTCCGAAATATAGATTTTTTAGCGGAAGTGTCCCAAGTGGTATCAAGAGCCCATCTCCTGAAATCCAGGGCATATTCGGCTACTGAACGCTTACCTTGGCGCAAAGTTAACATGGCTGCTTCAGCTGTTGCACCTCGATAGGGGTCATCAAACACCTGCCCCATGGCTGAAATAAAAGCATCAAGGTGATTCAAACAATCATCCTCAGTCTCAATCAGAGGGTTTGCCCACATCAAAGCCTTATTGGTAAGCAACATGATTATAGTAAGCACTTTGGATCGTTCAGTGGGAAATTGTGAAGCATGTGCAGAGAAAAATAAATTGCATTGATTAATAAATCCCCTGAATTTCTCACATTCACCGCCAAAACGAAAAGGAGGTAATTTGGGGATCCCAGAACTTGGGGTTATGGCAGGAGCCTGGGCTCGTTCCTCTAGAGCCTCAATCCTGGCTCGCAATTCCTGGGTAGTCTGTCCAAACACTTGCAAATTATGATTAGTGAGGTCCTGTAGGCTTGCAAAACGGGTTTTTAAAGTCTGTACATCTGAAAGGATTGTATCAGTCACTCCGCAAAGTTCCTTTATGCGGGCCTCCATCTTCCAGATCTTTTAAGGCAGAGGTGCTGGAAGGAGAAGAGGAAAGGAAAAAAACAAAAAACAATAGTGTTTACCTGTGGTAACACTCCAGAGTAAAATTTTAAGGGAATGCGCTCACCTGGAATGGTTGTGAGAAGTCACAACCACTGTCATCACATAAGGTATTAAACGGACATCTGATATCCACAGTCACAGCAGACACGGCTTTCCCAGACCCAGCAGACACTAAACATTGGCTCCTGAATCTTGTCATGTATAGTGTACAGTTCCTATAGCATCTTGTGCTTGGGTGCGAGGAAAACACAGGAGACATAGGTTGAAATGAAATGACTTGTATTACTTCATACAAGCATGCTGAAAAGTTCACACAGTTTGCAGGAACAGCGACAGGAGACACAGCAGGCCAGAGTAACTTCAAGCACTACAGTAAATCTCCAAAGCAGGTTCAGGATCTCTTCTCTGTACCGTAATTCCTCTGCAAACATGGATTCACCAAACAGCAGGTTACCAGAGTCCAAAAGTGTTCCAAGGTTCCTCAGTAGGGAATAGCTGGAGTACAAGTCCAAGGCTTCCAGGAGTCAGGTCACAGACTGACTGAGGCTTGATTCAGGAGCACTGATTGTTCAGCTGAGGCTGCTTAAGAAGCAAGAGGGAAGAATCAGGGCGGGAACATGAAAACTGGAAACTCCATATTAACTGAGGGCAAGAGCTGCAGAAAGACAGAAAGCAAAATGGCCGACGGAAAACTGAGTTTCAAGGAACATGTCAACAGAGACAAAGAACCTTACAAAATCATAACAGGGTTAGAATTAGGGTTAGGGTTGAAATTAGGGTTAGGGTTGGAATTAGGGTTAGGGTTGGAATTAGGGTTAGGGTTGGAATTAGGGTTAGGTTTGTGGTTAGGGTTAGAGGTAGGATAAGTGTTGGAGGTGTTTTGGGTTACGGTTGGGATTAGAGTTAGGCTTGTGATTAGAGTTAGGGGTGTGTTGGGGTTAGGGTTATGGTTTGGATTAGGGTTAGGGGTGTTTAGGGGTGTGTTTGGGTTAGGGTTGGAGTTAGAATTGAGGGATTTCCACTATTTAGGCACATCAGGGGGTCTCCATAAGCGACATGGCGCCACCATTGATTGCTGCAAATTTTGCGTTCAAAAAGTCAAACAGTGTTCCCTTTATTCCGAGGCCCGACGTGTGCCCAAACAGTGGTTTACCCCCACATATGGGGTATCAGAATAAAATAAAATAAAAATTTGCACAACAACTCTGGGGGTCTAATTTCTCCTTTTACTCTTGGGAAAAAAAAAATTGGGGACTAAAAAAATTATTTTTGTGGAGAAAAAAATGATTTTTTATTTTCACGGCTTTGCGTTATAAACTTCTGTGATGAACTTGGAGATTCAAAGTGCTCACCACACATCTAGAGGAGTTCCTTGGGGATCTAGTTTCCAAAATGGGGTCACTTGGGGGGGTTTCTACTGTTTAGTTACATCATGGGCTCTGCAAACGTAACATGACGCCCGCAGACCATTCCATCAAGTCGGCATTTCAAAACGTCACTACTTCCCTTCCGAGCCCCGACGTGTGCCCATACAGTAGTTTTCTCCACATGTAGGATATCAGCGTACTCAGGACAAATTGGACAACAATTTTTGGTGTCTAATTTCTCCTGTTACCCTTGGAAAAATAAAAAAATTGGGGACTAAAAGATCATGTTTGTGGAAAAAATGATTTTTTTATTTTCATGCCCGGGAGTTATAAACTTCTGTGTAGCCCTTGGGGGTTCAAAGTGCTCATCACACATCTAGATAAGTTCCTTGCGGGGTCTAGTTTCCAAAATGGGGCCACTTGTGGGAGTTTCTACTGTTTAGGCACATCAGGAGCTCTGCAAACGTAACATGATGCTCGCAGACCATTCCATCAAAGTCGGCATTTCAAAACGTCACTACTTCCCTTTTGAGCCCCAACGTGTGCCCGAACAGTGGTTCCCCCCCACATATGGGGTACCAGTGTACTCAGGACAAACTGTACAACAACTTTTGGGGTCCAATTTCTCCTGTTACCCTTGTGAAAATAAAAAATTGCGAGTTAAAAAAAATCAGTTTTTGAGGAAAAAAATTATTTTTTATTTTCACGGCTCTGCATTATAAACTTCTGTAAAACACGTGGGGGTTCAAGGTGCTCACCACACATTTGGATAATTTCCTTGTGGGGTCTAGTTTACAAAATGGGGTCACTTGTGGGGGGTTTCTACTGTTTAGGCACATCAGGGGCTCTGCAAATGCAACATGACGCCCGCAGAACATTCCATCAAGTTTGCATTCCAAAATGGCGCTCCTTCCCTTCTGAGCTCTTCCATGCGTCAAAACAGTGGTCCCCCCACATATGGGGTATTGGTGTACTCAGGACAAATTGAACAACAATTTTTGTGGTCCAATTTCTCCTGTTACCCTTGTGAAAATAAAAAATAGCGGGCTAAAAAATAATTGTTGAGGAAAAAAATGATTTTTTTTATTTTCACTGCTCTGCGTTATAAACTTCTGTGAAGCACTTGGGGTTCAGAGTGCTCACAACACATCTAGATAAGTTCCATAAGGGGTTTAGTTTCCAAAATGGTGTCACATGTGGGCTTTTTCACTGTTTAGGCACACAGGGGCTCTCCAAACGCATCATGGTATCACCTAACGATTGGAGCTAGTTTTCCATTCAAAAAGTCAAATGGCGCTCCTTCCCTTCTGGGCCCTACCGTGCGCCCAAACAGTGGTTTATGACCACATATGAGGTATCTGTGTACTCAAGAGAAATTGCCCAATAAATTTTAGGATCCATTTTATCCTGTTGCCCATGTGAAAATGAAAAAACTGAGGCTAAAAGAAATTTTTTGTGAAAAAAAAGTACTTTCTTTTTTTACGGATCAATTTGTGAAGCACCTGTGGGTTCTAAGTGCTCACTATGCATCTAGATAAGTTCCTTGGGGGGTCTAGTTTCCAAAATGGGGTAACTTGTGGGGGAGCTCCAATGTTTAGGCACACAGGGTCTCTCCAGATGCGACATGGCAACCGCTAAATATTCCAGCATATTTTCCATTCAAAAAGTCAAATGGCGCTCCTTCCCTTCTGAGCCCTGCCGTGCGCCCAAACAGTGGTTTATGACCACATATGAGGTATCTGTATACTCAGGAGAAATTGCCCAACAAATATTAGGATCCGTTTTATCCTGTTACCCATGCAAAAATGAAAAAATTGATGCTAAATTAAAATTTTTTTGGAAAAATTAAAATGTCCATTTTTTCCTTCCACGTTGCTTTAGTTCCTGTGAAGCACCTGAAGGGTTAATAATCTTCTTGAATGTAGTTTTGAGTAGCTTGAGGGGTGCAGTTTTTATAATGGTGTCACTTTTGGGTATTTTCTGCCATATAGACCCCTCAAAGTGACTTCAAATGTGAGGTGGTCCCTAAAAAAAATGGTTTTGTAAATTTTGCTGTAAAAATGAGAAATCGCTTGTCAACTTTTAACCCTTATAACTTCCTAACAAAAAAAAATTTTGTTTCCAAAATTGTGCTGATGTAAAGTAGACATGTGGGAAATGTTATTTATTAACTATTTTATGTCTCATATCTCTCTGGTTTAACAGAATAAAAATTCAAAATTTGAAAATTGCGAAATTTTCAAAATTTTCGCCAAATTTCCATTTTTTTCACAAATATACGCAAAAATTATCGACCTAAATTAACAACTAACATGAAGCCCAATATGTCAACAAAAAACATTCTCAGAATCGCTAGGATCCGTTGAAGCGTTCCTGAGTTATTACCTGATAAAGGGACACTGGTCAGAATTGCAAAAAATGGCAAGGTCTTTAAGGTCAAAATAGGCTGGGTCATGAAGGGGTTAAGAAACTTCTTGAATGTGGTTTTGAGCACCTTGAGGGATGCAGTTCTTAGAATAGTGACTTCAAATGTGATGTGGTACGTTAAAAAAAATGGTGTTGTAAAATGAGAAATCGCTGGTCAACTATTAACCCTTATAACTTCCTAACAAAAAAAAAATTGTGGTTCCAAAATTGTGCTGATGTAAAGTACACATGTAGGAAATGTTATTTATTAACTATTTTGTGTGACATATTTCTCTGTTTTATGGGAATAAAAATTCAAAAGTTTGAAATTTTCACCAAATTTCCATTTTTTACATGAATAAACGCAAGTTATATTGAAGAAATGTTTTTTTTGTATATATTCTTTATTTAGAAAATTTCAATAATACAACAGGAAAGGAAAAAAGGGTAAATGTTTCCAGAAATAGTAAAAGAAGAAAAAAAAAAAAACATTCATAATAAATCACAACGATAACACTACAAGGCTGCGGTTTTGCAAACCAAAAGGGTTGTAATAAGAGTTTAAAAAACAAGGGGCAGTGGTGGGGAGGGACGCAGGAAGGAAAGGGGAGGGTAGGGAGTCAGAAAGTCCTGCTTAAAATATAGAGATTAACTAAGCGATTTGGGAGATCAAACTCAAATCAAGGCATGAACATTACAGAACAGGCTATATGTAAAAAAAAAGGAATAACAAAAGAAACTTATAGGGAGACAGAAATTAAGGATTACCGTTAACGGTTGTGCTTATTTGGTGATCCTCTGAGGCGTTCAACCAGGCTATCCAGACTTTTAGATCCTGAAAGTCTAATTTTCTCGTATATACCGATTTGGTTGGATTCTTTTATCCATTCTTTGCAGGTAGGGGTCTCTACATCTTTCCAGTGTCTTGCGATAGTTATTTTAGCTGCGTTGAGCAGGTGAGGTATCAGTGAGTCTTTTTTAAAGTGTAAATTTGAAGGTTCCAGATTAAATAGAATGAAACGTGACGTTAATGGGATGTCTATGTTTAAGGTTTTCTTTATATGCTCTCTAACTTTCTCCCAAAAACTTTTAATTTTTGTGCATTCCAGCCAAATGTGAGACGGAGAACCCTTCTCTTTGGTGCATCTCCAACAAAGAGGGGAGATTGAGCTGTCTATTTTATTCAAATGTCAGGTGTTTTATACCATCTTGATATGATTTTATAGTTAAGTTCTTGGAATCTCACTGAAGACGTTAGGAAGTGGATGTTTTTGAAAATTGTATGAATCTCTTCTGGGATAAATTTTGTATTTAGTTCTAATTCCCATTTTTTTATGAAATCTCAGATCTCCTGTGTTTGGGTTAGATTTTTATTTATTTTGGCTATCATTTTTCCCTTTCCTTTTGTATTCATAAACAGTTTAAGAATTGGCGGATCAGATGTTGAGGTAGAAATGTCTGGGAGATAAAGTTTGGTTACTTCCTGTAGAGTTTGAATTTCCTCATCTTTCAAGTGAAGGTTTTTAGTGAGTGAGCTGATCTTGTTCTTGCTCATACATCTGTTTTTGTACACAAAGGAGTAAATCATCATGTTTCTAAAGGGAATAGAAAGCCTGATTTTCTTCTTAAGAGAGCTATAATTATTAGGGATCAAATGCAAGATAGGAGTTGCTTTGCATATATTTGGAATAAGATTCATTTTTTTCTTTGCTTTGTGCCATAACCTGAGGGTAGTCATCGTGTACGGGTTCATGATATTATTGTATTTAAATCTATTAAATGGGGTGGGCCATAGGTAGTGTGAGAAGCCATCATGGAGATCGTCCAACTCAAGTGGAACCCAAAGTTTTGTGGGAGAAGGGGATTGCAGCTCAATCACTCTTGATAAGTGGGTTGATAATCTATATCTTTCAAAATCAGGGAGACCCAAACCTCCTCTTCATCTTGATTTTATCTAGGTTTTATGATTTATCCTATGGTTTTTACCTGCCCATATATTATTTTGAAATTACATTTTTGAGCTTTTGAAAAAATTGTTGAGGAATGTCTATTGGGAGGGTTTGGAGAAGGTATAGGACTTTGGGGAGAATTATCATTTTTATAAGGTTGACTCTACCAAACCATGAAACCGGGACATCTCTCCAATTTGATAAGGTAGACGCAACTAAATGAAACAATGGTTTGAAGTTTAAATCAAAAAGGCGTGAAGGAGAGCAGCTAAGTTTGGTTCCCAAATATGCAATGGATGGGCATTCTTTAAATGGGGATAGTGATTTTAAGTTGTTTCTGTTTTCAGGAGATAAAGAAATATGCATGATATTAGATTTGGGGAAGTTTATTTTAAAATTGGAGATTGAGTTGAAGAAGCGCAACTCAGTGAGTAAAATCTGAATAGACTTGTCAGGATCTACCAAAAAGAAAAGTATGTCATCTGCGTATGCTGCACATTTGTGTTCAACTGTGCTGATTTTCAATCCTTTGATCTTAGGGGATTGTCGTATTTTCTGCAAGAATGTCTCTAATGAGAGAATAAACAAAAGGGGCGATAGGGGGCAACCTTGTCTTGTGCCGTTTTTGATCTCAAAGCTGGCGGATAGT
This sequence comes from Oophaga sylvatica, assembly GCA_033576555.1. Lineage (NCBI taxonomy): Eukaryota > Metazoa > Chordata > Amphibia > Anura > Dendrobatidae > Oophaga > Oophaga sylvatica. The sequence continues at coordinate 77,517 of JARQOD010002164.1, forward strand.
GTGTTATTAATTTTAATTTCCGCGGAGGGTGCTGTGTATAAGGCAGTTATTTTATGTATAAAATTTAGAGGGAAGCCAAATTTTGTAAGTGCTTGTTCCATGAAATACCAATCAATGCGATCGAATGCTTTCTCTGCGTCTGTGGAGAGAATCGACATTTGTATATTGTGTTGTTTTGCTAGATGAATCGCGTTGATTGCCCTCATGACATTATCCTTGGCTTCTCTTCCTTTGACAAAGCAACTTGTTCTGGGTTTATCAGATCTGGGAGAAGTTTTTGTATTCTGTTTGCTAATATTTTGGCGTATAATTTCACATCGTTATTAATGAGTGAAATTGGCCTGTAACTGCCGCAAGAGGTGGGATCTTTTCCCTCTTTTGGAATGAGGCTAATATGGGCTACTAGAGACTCTTTTTTGAAATTGTTGGATTTACTAATATGATTAAAATAATCTGTCAAATGTTGGGATAATTCTGGTTTAAAATATTTGTAATAGTCAATCGAAAAACCGTCTGGACCCGGACTTTTTCCGCCTGGAGATTGGTTTATCGCGTCTTCCACTTCTTCTTTAGTTATGGGACTATCTAAAAAATTCGATTGAATGTTTGTGATTTGGGGAAGGGATAGGTCTTTTAAGAAATTTTGTATTTTAACAGTCTTATCTACGGCAGAGTTGTAATTGGATTTTAGATTGTATAGATTTGAGTAAAAATCTGAGAAGGCCTTGACAATATCTTCTGTTTTATAAGGTAACTGATCTTCATTATTCTTTATTTTAAGTATGTGCGTCTAATTAATTTGTTTCTTAATTGTATTTGCTAGATATTTGCTACATTTATTTGCAGATGAATATGCTCTGAACCGAGAATATGATAAAATGTTTTCACATTTTTGATTTAAGAGGGCCTTTAGTTCCACTCTTAAGTTAGAGAGGTCTTTCTCTAGCGAGGGAAGCTGTGTTAGTTTGTGTGAAGCCTCTAGTTTTTTTTATCTGAGAGAGCTTCAGTAGTATTTCCTTTTCTTTTTCTTTTTTTGTTCTGGAATCCAACTCAATAAGGATTCCCCTAAGAACGGCTTTATGAGCCTCCCAAGTGTTGGAGTCGCATTTGTCATGAGGGTGATTTTCTTTGAAGAAATTTCTTATGCCTGTGGCTACATATTCTTGTGTGATGTTGCTCTTAAGTAAATTATTATTAAGCTTCCAGTTTAATGGCCCTCTTTTATGTGGATCTATGACTGTTTTGAGAAATAATGGGGCATGATCTGAAAAAAGAATTGTGTCATAAGAAATTTTTCGTATGGTATTCAATAGGTGATGGAGGAGGACCAGGTAATCAATTCTTGAGTATTTGTTATGAACTGGGGAGAAAAAGGAATAATCTTTTGTGGAGGGATGCATTGTTCTCCAAGCATCTATCAACAGTCTGTTAGTTAATAGTTTTTGGATGTATCTGATTGTTTTTGCGGGAATGTAGAATGACCGTTTGAGGTGTCTAGAGAAGGATGTAGAGGTACATTAAAATCACCTCCTAAAATTATTTGACCTTCAGCAAAATTATCTAAAATATCAATAATCTTCTTAACCCCTTCACCCCAAGGGTGGTTTGCACGTTAATGATCGGGCCAATTTTTACAATTCTGACCACTGTCTCTTTATGAGGTTATAACTCTGGAACGCTTCAACGGATATTCGCGATTCTGAGACTGTTTTCTCGTGACATATTGTACTTCACGTTAGAAGTAAAATTTCTTCGATATAACTTGCGTTTATTTTTGAAAAAAACGCAAATATGGCGAAAATTTAGAAAATTTTGCAATTTTCAAACTTTGAATTTTTATTCCCTTAAAACAGAGAAATATATCACACACAATAGTTAAGAAATAACATTTTCCACATGTCTACTTTACATCAGCACAATTTTGGAACCAAAATTTTTTTTTGTTAGGAACTTATAAGGGTTAAAAGTTGACCAGCGATTTCTCATTTTTACAACAAAATTTACAAAGCCATTTTTTTTAGGGACCACCTCACATTTGAAGTCACTTTGAGGGGTCTATATGGCAGAAAATACCCAAAAGTGACACCATTCTAAAAACTGCACCCTCAAGGTACTCAAAACCACATTCAAGAAGTTTATTAACCCTTCAGGTGCTTCACAGGAACTAAAGCAACATGGAAGGAAAAAATGAATATTTAACTTTTTAGCCACAAAAATGATCTTTTACAAACTTTTTTTTTTATTTTCACAAGGGTAAAAGGAGAAAATGGACAGATAAGGTTGTTATGCAATTTCTCCTGAGTACGCCAATACCCAATATGTGGGGGAAAACCACTGTTTGGGCACACGGCAGAGCTCGTAAGGGAAGGAGCGCCGTTTGACTTTTTCAAACTAAAATTGGCGGGAATTGAGATTGGACGCCATGTCGCGTTTGGAGAACCTCTGATGCGCCTAAACAGTGGAAACCCCCACAAGTGACACCATTTTGGAAACTAGACCCCTAAGGTACTTATCTAGATCTGTTGTGAGCACTTTGAACCCCCAAGTGTTTCACAAAAGTTTATAATGCCTGGGTGTGAAAAAAAAAAGAAACAATTTTCCACAAAAATGATTTTTTAGTCCCAAATTTTTGAATTTTCCCAAGGAAATTGGACCCAAAAGTTGTTGTCCAATTTGTCCTGAGTACGCTGATACCCCATATGTGGGGGGAGGAAACTGTTTGGGCGCACGGCAGGGCTTGGAAAGGAAGTAGTAACGTTTTGGAATGCAGACGTTGATGGGGGTCATGTTCCGTTTGCAATGCCCCAGATGAGCCTAAACAGTGGAAACCCCCCACAAGTGACCCCATTTTGGAAGCTAGACCCCTAAGGAACTTATATAGATCTTTGGTGAGCACTTTGAACCCCCAAGTGCTTCACACAAGTTTATAATGCCCGGGCATGAAAATAAAAAATCCTATTTTTTTCCCACAAAAATTATCTTTTAGTCACTAATTTTTTATTTTCCCAAGGGTAATAGGAGAAATTGGAGCACATTAGTTGTTGTCCAATGTGTCCTGAGTACGCTGATACCCCATATGTGGGGGGGAACCACTGTTTGGGCGCACGGCAGAGCTCGGAAGGGAAGGAGCACCATTTGACTTTTTCCAACCAAAATTGGCTGGAATTGAGATTGGATGCCATGTTGCATTTGGAGAGCCCCTGATGTGCCTAAACAGTGGAAACCCCCACAAATGACCCCATTTGGGAAATTAGACCCCTAAGGAACTTATCTAGATCTTTGGTGAGCAATTTGAACCCCCAAGTGCTTCACACAAGTTTATAACGTAGAGCCGTAAAATTTGAAAATCATATTTTTTCCACAAAAATGATCTTTTCACCCAAATTTTTATTTTTCCAAAGGGAACAACTCCAAAATTTTTGTGCAAAATTTTTCCCAGGCGCTGAACCCCAAATTGGGGTAAACCATGTTTGGGGTGCTGGCAGAGTTTGGAAGGGGAAGGGCGCCGTCTGACTTTTTTAAGCAGAAAAGGCTGACCCATGTCGTGTTTGGAGGCTCCCGACGCCTAAACAGTGGAAACCACCAAAAATGACACCATTTTTGGGAAAAATAACCCCTCAAAAATTATCTATTGTGTGGTGAACTTTTAAAACCCCCCGGTGTTTCATAAAGTTTTAACACAGCCTAAAATAAAAAAAACCTTTTTTTTTTTTTACAAAAAAGATTTTTTTTTGCCCCCAATATTTTTTTTTTCACAAGGAAAAAAAGAAATTTGGAAAACCAAAATTTTTGTCCCAATTTTTGCTGATACCTGATACCCAATATGTGGGGGAAAAAAACTTATGGGCACCGCGGGGGTCGAAGGAAGTATGACGTTTGGATGCAGATTTGGATGAAATGGCCCCTGGGGGCTCTGTCGCATTTTAAGCCCCTGATGCACCAAACAGTGGGGAAAACCCCCCCCAAGTGACCCCATTTTTTCAAATAGACCCCAAAAGGGAAATTAACTAGATGGTTGGGGGCACTTTGAACCCCGAAGGCTTCACAGAAGTTTTTAAGTACGCCGAAAAAAAAAAAAATCCTTTTTTTTTTTTTCAAAAATGATTTTTTTTTGCCCCCCAAAAATTTTTTTTTCACAGGGGAACAGGGGAAATTGGGCCCCCAAAAATTGTTGTCCAATTTTTCCTAGTAAACCCGAACCCAAAATTTGGGGGAAAATACTGATGGGCGCACGCAGGGGTCGGAAGGGAAGTAGGGATTTTTTGGGTTTCAGACTTTGAAAGGAATGGTCTGGGGCGCATGTGCATTTGGGGAGCCCCCATCACCTAAACAGGGAAACCCCCACAAGTGCCCCATTTTAAATAACCCCCCCAAGGGAAATTATTAAGTGTGGGGAGCCACTTTTAACCCCCCAAGTGCTTCACAGAAATTTTAAAAAACGCACAACCGTAAAAAAAAAAAATCTTTTTTTCTTTTGCAAAAAATTTTTTTTTCGCCCCCCCTATTTTTTTTTCACAAGGGTAACAGGAGAAATTGGACCCAAAAGTTGTTGTCCAATTTTTTCCTGGAAAACCCGATACCCAAATGGGAAAAACTAGTATGGTACACTTGGGGTCGAAAGGGAAATTTGCGACGTTTGGGTTCAACTTGATGGAATGGGCTGGGGGGGTCATGTCCATTGGGGAACCCCCGATGCCCAAACATGGAAATCCCCAACAAGTGACCCCATTTTGGGAAAAAAAAGACCCCCAAGG
>JARQOD010002165.1:0-80000 GCA_033576555.1 Oophaga sylvatica
CCGCTCCACTTAGTTCTTCAACCACTGCTGCTTGTACTCTGCTGAGCGTGTCTCCTTGCCTCATCCTTGTCATTTTTCTCTAATTGGTGCTGCTCCATTCTATTTCAAATAATCAAATCTATTAGTGTGACGCACTTCCATCCGTATCCAAACATTGGTTGCAAACATATAGAAGTACACAAAGGGGCCTTTCACACCTAGTGAACAGTTGTGTGCAGTGTTCACTGTAGTCTGAGGTTTTCATTTTTGGAGTGCAGATCCCGCTCCACTTAGTTCTTCAACCACTGCTGCTTGTACTCTGCTGAGCGTGTCTCACTGCCTCATCCTTGACATTTTTCTCGAATTGGTGCTGCTACATTCTATTTCAAATAATTCAAATCTATTAGTGTGACGTGCTTCCATCCGTATCCAATACATTGGTTGCAAACAATATAGAAGTACACAAACGGGCCTTTCATAGCTACTGAACAGTTGTGTGCAGTGTTTACTGTAGTCAGAGGTTTTCATTTTTGGAGTGCAGGTCCCGCTCCACTTAGTTCTTCAACCACTGCTGCTGTAAGGTTCTGTGTATCTGTTTCTGAAACTCAGTTTGTTCGTCGGCCATTTTGCTTTCTGTTTTGCTGCAGCTATCTTGCCCTCAGTCAAAATGGAGTTTTCCAGCTTGCATGTTCCCGCCCTGATTCTCTCCGTTTGCTTCTTAAACAGCCACAGCTGAGCAATCAGTGCTTCAGAATCTAGCCTGCAGTGAACCTGTGTTCTGACTCCTGAAGCCTTGGACCTTGTACTCCAGCCATTCCTACTGAGGAACTCTGAAGCACTTGTGGACTCTGAACTCTGCTCTTGAGAGCCTCACGTTTGCATGGACTTGCGGTAACAGAGAAGAAGATCTGAATCTGTTGTGGAGAGTTATTGCTGAGCTTAGATTACTCTGGCCTGCTGTGTCTCCTGCTTCTGTGTTTGCAACCTGTGTGTTTATTTTTGCCAATTTGTATGAAGCAATACAAGACTTTCTTTATCAACCTGTGTCTCAAGTATTTTCATCGCACCCAAGCACAAGACGCTATATGAACTGTACTACATACATTACAAGATTCTGAAGCCAAAACGTTAGTGTCTGCTGGGTCTGGAAAGGCTTGTCTGCTGTACTGTGGATATCGGATGTCCGGTTGTACTTTCTGTGATGACAGTGGTTGTGACTTCTCACAACCATTCCAGGTGAGCAATTCCCTTAAGTTTTTTTTCTGCAGTGTTATCACAGGTAAACACTATTGTTTTTTTTTTTTTTTTTTTTTCTCTTCTCTTTTTGTCTGCTGAAACTCTGGATATCAGATGTCTGGTTGAAAGCTTTCTGTGATGATAGTGGTTGTGACTTCTCACAACCATTCCAGGTGAGCAGTTCCCTTAAAGTTTTTTCTTTCTTCAGTGTTGCCACAGGTGAACACTATTTGTTTTTTTTTTTTTTCTTCTTCCAGTAATCCTGTCTTAAAAGATCTGGAAAATGGAGGCCCGCATAAAGGAACTTTGCGGAGTGACTGATAATATCCTTGCAGATTTGCAGAATATAAAGACCCGTTTTACAAATCTTCAGGACCTAAATAATCACAATTTGCAAGTGGTTGGACAGACTACCCAGGATTTGCGAGCCAGGATTGAGGTTCTGGAGGGGCGAGTCCAGGCTCCTGCCGTGGCCCCGAGTTCTGGGATTCCCAAGTTGCCCCCTTTTCGTTTTGGTGGTGAACGTGAAAAATTCAGGGGATTTGTTAATCAATGCAATCTTTTTTTTTTCTGCACATGCTTCACAATTTCCTACTGAACGATCTAAGGTGCTTACTATAATTATGTTGCTTACCAACAAGGCTTTGATGTGGGCAAACCCTCTGATTGAGACTGAGGATGATTGTTTGAATCACCTTGATGATTTTATTTCAGCCATGGGGCAGGTGTTTGATGACCCCAATCGAGGTGCAACAGCTGAAGCAGCCATGTTAGCTTTGCGCCAAGGTAAGCACTCGGTAGCTGAATATGCCTTGGATTTCAGGAGATGGGCCCTTGATACCACCTGGGACAATTCCGCCAAAAAATCTATTTTTCGAAAGGGGTTATCCCCACTGATTAAGGATGAACTTGCTCGTGCCGACCCTCCCACTGCGTTAGGTGACTTTATTAACTACTGCATCCGTATTGATACTCGTTTAACTGAACGCAGGCAAGAGAGATGGTTCGAAAGCAATCGTACTAACCTTTTCCTACCTTCCTCTCCAGCTAAGGAACCTTTGAATAGGATTACACGGGAACCTGAACCTGAACCCATGCAGGTAGACTCTTTACTACGACGGGTTAGTGATGCACGCAAGGAACATCGTTTTAAGGAGAATCTATGTTTTTATTGTGGTAAGTCAGGGCACTTTATTATTAACTGCCCCAGCCGTTCTCGCAAGACTACTGCAGCACTCATTCATTGTGAGTGTTGCGAGAGGGGATCTGTCAGGTCCGAGCCTCAGGCTCCAGAGAGATCTGCAGCAACAGATCTTGATTTCTCGGACTTAAACTCCGTTACCTCTGAGGACGTTGACTGTGTAAATGCTGCCATCTTTCAAGTTTCCTCAGCGGTGTCCCAGCTGAGTTGTAAAAAAAACAATTCTCACTGTTTTCTTTCCATCAAACTCTGGGTTGACTCAGCCTGGGTGTCTAGCTCTGCTATGATTGACTCAGGGGCAAGTGGAAATTTTATGGATGTCTCCTTTGCTCTGAAACAGGGAATACGTTCAGTGAAGAAGGCTACTCCAGTACAGATGGAAACTGTGGATGGCTCCCTGCTGACCTCTGGACCAGTGGATCAGGAAACAGAGCCTTTAAAGGTTCTTATGGGTAAAGATCATCAAGAGAAACTGTCCTTTATGCTTATCTCTTCTCCTCACTTTCCCATTATTCTAGGGCTACCATGGCTGCAGGCTCAGAATCCTACCATTAACTGGGAGACCAAGGAATTACACTTTCCAGAGAAACAGATGAGTCCAAAAATTTCAGCTTGCTCTGTTCCTAAAGGAACCATGTCAGTCCCTGAACTACCAGCTGTATACCAGGACTATGTGGATTTATGTGACAAGAAGAACGCTGACCAGCTTCCTCCTCACCGTCCATATGATTGTCCAATTGAATTATTGCCTGGAGCAGAGATACCTTTTGGTAAGATCTACCCCCTGGCGGGGCCCGAGCTGAAGGCTTTAAAAGAGTACATAGACGAAAATCTAGCCAAGGGCTTCATACGCCCCTCTTCATCTCCTGCAGGGGCACCCATATTCTTTGTAAAGAAGAAAGATGGATCCCTGAGACCATGCGTAGACTATAGGGAACTCAATAAGGTTACTATTAGAAACCGTTATCCATTGCCTTTAATCCCTGAGTTATTGGAGAGAGTGCGACATGCCAAATTTTTTCTAAACTAGATCTTCGTGGGGCCTATAACTTAGTCCGTATTAGACCTGGGGATGAATGGAAGACTGCATTCAGGTCACGCTATGGACACTTTGAATATCTAGTTATGCCTTTTGGTCTGAGTACCGCCCCAGCCACTTTCCAACACTTGGTGAATGACATCTTCAGGGATCTCCTAGATACATTCGTGGTAATTTATTTGGATGATATTTTAATTTTTTCTAACTCCACAGAGGAACATCATGGACATGTGAGAATGGTCTTGGAACGTCTAAGACAAAATCATCTTTACATCAAGCTTGAAAAGTGTGAATTCCATAAGACCGAAATTCAATTTCTGGGGTATGTACTGTCTACACAAGGAATTAGTATGGATGGAAGTAAAACCCAAGCCATCAATGATTGGCCAAGTCCTAGAAATGTGAAGGAGGTACAGCGCTTCATCGGGTTTGCAAACTTCTATAGACGTTTCATTAGAAATTTCTCTGAGGTAGTGTCACCTATCACCCAACTTACCCGGAAAGAGTCTAAGTTCTCCTGGACTCCCCAAGCCCAGGAAGCATTTTCCCGTCTAAAAGATAAATTTACCACTGCACCTATCCTAGTACATCCCAACCCAGAGCTTGCCTTCATAATAGAGGTGGATGCTTCAGACTGTGCCGTGGGAGCTATACTCTCTCAGAGAACAGGTGAGAAGAATGTCTTGCATCCCTGTGCCTTCTTTTCCCAGCAGTTGTCTTCGGCTGAGAAGAACTACGATGTGGGCAATAGAGAGTTGTTGGCCATTATTGCCGCCTTCAAAGAATGGAGACACCTTCTTCAAGGAGCTGCACAGCAAATAGTCGTTCTGACAGACCATCGTAATCTTGAGTTTATCAGGTCGGCTAAGTGCCTGACTCCTCGCCAGGCTCGCTGGAATCTTTTCTTAAACCAATTTAATTTTATTATTTCTTATAGACCAGGATCGCGCAATGGAAAGGCTGATGCACTCTCTAGGATTTACTCAGCAGAGACACGTCCAATTACTCCTCCTAAGACTATTCTTCCTGACTCTAGATTCCTAGGAGTGATTCATCATCAAGACCTAATTAAAGACATCAAGGAAGCATACCATGCGGATTCTTTTTTGGCTCAACCCCCAAGGGACGTAAGTCTTGTCTTTAAGAATGGTGTGTGGATTCTGGGACAACGTCTGTATATACCTGAAACAGTCAGATTGAGAGTATTGCAACTCATTCACGATTCCAAAATAGCCGGGCATAGAGGAATTCTAAAGACACAGAATTTCTTTCTCGTTTCTTTTGGTGGCCCACTTGTAGGAAGGATGTTTTGGACTATGTCACTTCGTGTGAGGTTTGTGCAAGATGCAAAACACCTCGCTCTTCACCAACTGGTCTGTTACAGCCTCTTCCCACCCCGTCCGCCCGTGGGGATCCATTTCTATGGACTTCATTGTGGAATTACCAACCTCTCAAGGGAAGAACACTATTCTAGTGGTGGTTGACCGTCTAACAAAGGCAGCTCATTTTATCCCTTGTGTCGGCTTACCCACTGCAAAACAGACATCAGATTTGATGATTAAAGATGTGTTTCGCTTACATGGAGTACCGGATGAGGTTATTTCGGATCGAGGGGTGCAATTCACTTCTAGGTTTTGGCAAAATTTCTGTGCAGCATTGGACATTAAAGTAAACCTTTCTTCTGCTTTTCATCCCCAGACTAATGGACAAACCGAACGAACCAATCAAACCCTGGAGCAGTATCTCCGCTGCTTTATCTGCCACCTACAGGATGATTGGGTGGATCTACTTCCATTGGCTGAGTTCTCTTACAACAACTCTCAGAGTGCCTCCACTAAACAGTCTCCTTTTTACTCTAATCTAGGTTATCATCCTAACATTCTACCACGATTTCCCATAGAGACGCCTTTGCCAGCAGTGGCTGAAAGAGTCACGACTTTACAGAAGAATATGGATCTTCTAAAGGAGAATCTGGAATCGGCTCAGGAAAGGTACAAGAAGGCAGCAGATAAATTTCGTAAACCTGCACCAGCTTTTAAGGTAGGAGACCTGGTCTGGCTGTCAACCAGAAATCTTAAGTTAAGGATTCCATCGTCTAAGTTGGGACATAAGTACATTGGACCCTATAAAATCAGTAAAATTATAAGTGCCGTTGCTTGTCGTCTTCAATTGCCCAGAACTATGAGAATCCACCCTGTCTTTCATGTATCCCTACTAAAGGCTGCGACACCCAATACGTTTCCTGGACGTTCTTCTCCTTGCCCTGACCCAGTGCTAGTCGATGGTCAGGAGGAATTTGTGGTGGAAAGGATTTTAGATTCCAGGTTGTATAGAAATCAGTTACAATATCTGATTAAATGGCAGGGCTACCCAGTGGAGGACAACTCATGGGAGCCAGTCAATAACGTTAATGCTCCTCGCTTGCTCCGTCAGTTTCATCAGAGGTACCCACACAAGCCTGGTCTGAGGTCATCCGGAGGTTGTCCCTAAGGGGGGAGTAATGTAAGGTTCTGTGTATCTGTTTCTGAAACTCAGTTTGTTCGTCGGCCATTTTGCTTTCTGTTTTGCTGCAGCTATCTTGCCCTCAGTCAAAATGGAGTTTTCCAGCTTGCATGTTCCCGCCCTGATTCTCTCCGTTTGCTTCTTAAACAGCCACAGCTGAGCAATCAGTGCTTCAGAATCTAGCCTGCAGTGAACCTGTGTTCTGACTCCTGAAGCCTTGGACCTTGTACTCCAGCCATTCCTACTGAGGAACTCTGAAGCACTTGTGGACTCTGAACTCTGCTCTTGAGAGCCTCACGTTTGCATGGACTTGCGGTAACAGAGAAGAAGATCTGAATCTGTTGTGGAGAGTTATTGCTGAGCTTAGATTACTCTGGCCTGCTGTGTCTCCTGCTTCTGTGTTTGCAACCTGTGTGTTTATTTTTGCCAATTTGTATGAAGCAATACAAGACTTTCTTTATCAACCTGTGTCTCAAGTATTTTCATCGCACCCAAGCACAAGACGCTATATGAACTGTACTACATACATTACAGCTGCTTGTACTCTGCTGAGCGTGTCTCCCTGCCTCATCCTTGTAATTTTTCTCTAATTGGTGCTGCTCCATTCTATTTCAAATAACTCAAATCTATTAGTGTGACGCACTTCCATCCGTATCCAAAACATTGGTTGCAAACACTATAGAAGTACACAAAGGGGCCTTTCACACCTAGTGAACAGTTGTGTGCAGTGTTCACTGTAGTCTGAGGTTTTCATTTTTGGAGTGCCGATCCCGCTCCACTTAGTTCTTCAACCACTGCTGCTTGTACTCTGCTGAGCGTGTCTCACTGCCTCATCCTTGACATTTTTCTCAAATTGGTGCTGCTACATTCTATTTCAAATAATTCAAATCTATTAGTGTGACGTGCTTCCATCCGTATCCAATACATTGGTTGCAAACAATATAGAAGTACACAAACGGGCCTTTCACAGCTAATGAACAGTTGTGTGCAGTGTTTACTGTAGTCTGAGGTTTTCATTTTTGGAGTGCAGATCCCGCTCCACTTAGTTCTTCAACCACTGCTGCTTGTACTCTGCTGAGCGTGTCTCCCTGCCTCATCCTTGTCATTTTTCTCTAATTGGTGCTGCTCCATTCTATTTCAAATAACTCAAATCTATTAGTGTGACGTGCTTCCATCCGTATCCAAAACATTGGTTGCAAACACTATAGAAGTACACAAAGGGCCTTTCACACCTAGTGAACAGTTGTGTGCAGTGTTTACTGTAGTCAGAGGTTTTCATTTTTGGAGTGCAGATCCCGCTCCACTTAGTTCTTCAACCACTGCTGCTTGTACTCTGCTGAGCGTGTCTCCCTGCCTCATCCTTGCCATTTTTCTCTAATTGGTGCTGCTTCATTCTATTTCAAATAACTCAAATCTATTAGTGTGACGCACTTCCATCCGTATCCAAAACATTGGTTGCAAACACTATAGAAGTACACAAAGGGGCCTTTCACACCTAGTGAACAGTTGTGTGCAGTGTTCACTGTAGTCTGAGGTTTTCATTTTTGGAGTGCCGATCCCGCTCCACTTAGTTCTTCAACCACTGCTGCTTGTACTCTGCTGAGCGTGTCTCACTGCCTCATCCTTGACATTTTTCTCAATTGGTGCTGCTACATTCTATTTCAAATAATTCAAATCTATTAGTGTGACGTGCTTCCATCCGTATCCAATACATTGGTTGCAAACAATATAGAAGTACACAAACGGGCCTTTCACAGCTACTGAACAGTTGTGTGCAGTGTTTACTGTAGTCTGAGGTTTTCATTTTTGGAGTGCAGATCCCGCTCCACTTAGTTCTTCAACCACTGCTGCTTGTAGTCTGCTGATCGTGTCTCCCTGCCTCATCCTTGTCATTTTTCTCTAATTGGTGCTGCTCCATTCTATTTCAAATAACTCAAATCTATTAGTGTGACGCACTTCCATCCGTATCCAAAACATTGGTTGCAAACACTATAGAAGTACACAAAGGGGCCTTTCACACCTAGTGAACAGTTGTGTGCAGTGTTTACTGTAGTCAGAGGTTTTCATTTTTGGAGTGCAGATCCCGCTCCACTTAGTTCTTCAACCACAGCTGCTTGTACTCTGCTGAGCGTGTCTCCCTGCCTCATCCTTGTCATTTTTCTCTAATTGGTGCTGCTCCATTCTATTTCAAATAACTCAAATCTATTAGTGTGACGCACTTCCATCCGTATCCAAAACATTGGTTGCAAACACTATAGAAGTACACAAAGGGGCCTTTCACACCTAGTGAACAGTTGTGTGCAGTGTTCACTGTAGTCTGAGGTTTTCATTTTTGGAGTGCAGATCCCGCTCCACTTAGTTCTTCAACCACTGCTGCTTGTACTCTGCTGAGCGTGTCTCCCTGCCTCATCCTTGACATTTTTCTCGAATTGGTGCTGCTACATTCTATTTCAAATAATTCAAATCTATTAGTGTGACGTGCTTCCATCCGTATCCAATACATTGGTTGCAAACAATATAGAAGTGCACAAACGGGCCTTTCACAGCTACTGAACAGTTGTGTGCAGTGTTTACTGTAGTCAGAGGTTTTCATTTTTTGAGTGCAGATCCCGCACCACTTAGTTCTTCAACCACTGCTGCTTGTACTCTGCTGAGCGTGTCTCACTGCCTCATATTTAGTTGTATGCTTTTATTTAACCCCTTCTTCACCTGTGACACAGCGTATGTGTCATGAAAGGATCGCGTTCCTGCGGCTCGGGTGACCGGCGTCACTGAAAGGTTACCCAACACGCAGGCACAAGACCCTTTGTGCTTCACCACAGGGGGTTGGCTTAACCCCTTTGTGGCTACGATCGCTCTGATTGGCTGTTAAAAGTGAAACAGTGCTCCCTTTATTCCGAGCCCCGACGTGTGCCCAAACAGTGGTTTAACCCCACATATGGGGTATCAGCGTACTCAGTAAAAATTGCACAAGAACTTTGGGGGTCTAATTTCTCCAGCTAGTCTTGTGAAAAAAAAAATTGTGGACTCCAAAAATTTTTTTTTGGAAAAAAATTATTTTCACAGCTCTGCGTTATAAACTTCTGTGAAGAACTTGGAGATTCAAACTGCTCACCACACATCTAGAGGAGTTCCTTGGGGGATCTAGTTTCCAAAATGGGGTCACTTGGGGGGGTTTCTACTGTTTAGGCACATCATGGGCTCTGCAAATGTAACATTATGCCCACAGACCATTCCATCAAGTCGGCATTTCAAAACAACACTAATTCCCTTCCGAGCCCCGACATGTGCCCATACAGTAGTTTTCTCCCACATATGAGGTACCAGTGTACACAGGACATACTGTCCAACAACTTTTGGGGTCCAATTTCTCCTGTTACCATTGTGAAAATAAAAAATAGGTGACGAAAACAATTAGTTTTTGATACAAAACATTTTTTTTTATTTTGAAGGCTGTGCGTTATAAACTTCTGTATAGCACCTGGGGGTTCAAAGTGCTCACTGTGCATCTAAATAAGTTCCTTAGGGGGTCTTGTTTCCAAAATGGGGTCATTTGTGGGGGAGCTCCAAACTTTAGGCACACAGGGGCTCTCCAAACACGACATGGTGTCCGCTAACGATTGGAGCTAATTTCCATTAAAGTCAAATGGCGCTCCTTCCCTTCTGAGCCCTGTCGTGCGCCCAAACAGTGGTTTATGACAACATATGAGGTATCTGTGTACTCAGGAAAAATTGACCAACAAATTTTAGGAACCATTTTATCCTGTTGTCCATGCAAAAATGAAAAAATTTATGCAAAAATAAAATTTTTGTTTGAAAAATTAAAATGTCCATTTTTTCCGTCCACCTTGCTTTAGTTCCTGTGAAGCACCTGAAGGGTTAATAATGTTCTTGAATTTAGTTTTGAGTAGCTTGAGGGGTGCATTTTTTATAATGTTGTCACTTTTGTGTTTTTGCTACCATATAGACCCCTCAAAAGTGTCTTCAAATGTGAGGTGGTCCCTAAAAATATGGTTTTGTAAATTTTGCTGTAAAAATGATAGATCGCTGGTCAACTTTTAACCCTTATAAGTTCCTAAAAAAAAAAATTTTGCTTCAAAAATTGTGCTGATGCAAAGAACACAAGTGGGAAATGTAATTTATTAACTATTTTGTGTCACATAACTCTCTGGTTTAACAGAATTAAAATTATAAATTTTTAAATTGCTAAATTTTCAAAATTTTACCCAAATTAACATTTTTTTCACAAATAAATGCAAAAATTATCGACCTAAATTTACCACTAACATGAAGCCCAATATGTCACAAAAAACTGTCTCAGAATCGCTAGGATCCGTTGAAGCGTTCCTGAGTTATTACCTCATAAAGGGAAACTGGTCAGAATTTCAAAAAATGGCAAGGTCATGAAGGGGTTAAAAGCCAAGAACAATGAAGGATAACCTTTGCACTGCAGCTGTTGTCAAAGTTCAACCCACATTATGCACTTCCAACATTGCAGCATTTGAGGCATGATGTGAGTTTGATTTGTCAAAGTTATGGAGTGACAAGTTTCACCATCAGTACCCTATAGCATAAGTATGCTTTTGTGTTAGCATTTGTGTTAGACATGTGGATATCTGCAATAATATGTCACAATTATTTTGTTACAGATTTGTTACCAAGAGTAATCATTTCATGGTTGTAAAGGTGACGTTTCACTTGTTTACAGCTTAGAAATAAGGGTGTAGCCTGATATCTATGTGTAGCACTACCCACTTTAAGATGTCATGTTTTTTTCAACATGTGTAGCTAGGTAGCAGTATTTTTGGCCGGACACACAGCAGGGGAACAGCAGGCATTACTGAACCCCACAAACACATCAGCGATTGTTTTGATCTGTGCATCCAACACTTCTGAGCAGCAACTGGCGGTGTTTAAGCCCAGGGTCAAGGAGGGTGTAGGCAGAGGCCTAGTATGAGATGTTTGAACTTTAATTTGTAGTTAGCAGCATTCATTTTTGCCAGACACACAGCAGGGGAACAGCAGTCGTTACTGAACCCCACTAACACTATAGCTTGTGTATTGGTCTGTGGACACGACACTTCTGAGCAGCAACTGGCAGTGTTGTAGCCCAGGGAGTAGAGTTCAGGTGGTGGAAAGATGAACATAACAGGAGACATGGATAACGTTGCCAACCAGTTATTTAATCGGAAACCGGACAGGCAAATTCAGGCGAGATACATGCCTTGTTCATTTTCTGAAAAGTAAGCCGTTCTACATTATCGGAGGATACTCGCATGCAGTGGTCTGTTAGTACAACACCTGCAGCAGTAAAGACGCGCTCAGATAATACACTGGCAGCAGGGCAAGCCAGCACCTCCAATGCATACTGGCTAAGCTCTGGCCATGTATCCAGCTTTGAGACCCAAAACTTGAATGGGGAACAGCCATCTGGGAGTACACTGAGAGGGCAAGACATGTAGTCTGTCACCATCTTACGGAAACATTGCCTCCTGCTGACTGGAGCCGTCTCGGATGGTGTAGACATTGGTGGCGCTGGCACAAAACTTCGCCACATTTGGAACATACTGGTCTTGCCCTGTGCAGAGGCGCTGCTTGTGCTCCCTCGTGTTGCAGAGCTGTCTCCACTGCCTCGACGCACAGAGCTGCTTTGTAAAGCAGTAGCAGCAGCAGTGCTCTCGGCTGTAATGGAGAACATTATGGATTGCACCAGTGTGTCTTGGTACTCCCGTATTTTACGCTCCCGGTTCAACGGTGTGATGAGACTTTGTAAGTTGTAGCGAGGGTCTAGGAGGGTGTACACCCAATAATCAGACGTGGTGAGAATGTGGGTGATGCGGCGGTCGTTTCTCAGGCACTGCAGCATGAAATCAACCATGTGCTGCAGACTACCAACTGGCCAAGAAACGCTGTCCCCTGCAAGAGGCGTCATCTCTGCCTGCTCTGCATCACCCCACCCACGCTCTACATACTGACTAGAGCGTTGTGTACCTCCCTCTGGAGCGATGTCTTCCTCCTCCATTGACTCCTCCTCATCCTCCTCACAAAGTCCTTCAAATACATTAAAAAATGTACAAAATTTAAAAATCATAAAATTTTAAAACATTTTATCATAATTCTGTAACATCAGTTTATGGAAACACAATAGCATTACAAAAGGGTAGACAAAAACTGTACATTATGTGCTTTGTAAATACATTAAAAGTTTGCAATGGTTATGAAAATATAGACAGCGACTCTGGATACAGCATGCTACTTTGAAAGTCCTCCAGCCCTTTGTGAGGAACCACGTTGCGCTGACTGTCCAGAAGGTGATGGAATTTGTGACTCCTCATCCTCCACCTCTTCCAAAACCTCACCCCTTAGTGCTTGCAGTGTTTTTTGAAGCAGGCAGATAAGGGGGACAGTCAGGCTGACTAGTGCATCATCTGCACTCGCGATCCGCGTTGACTCATCAAACGCACGCAAAACGTGGCAAATGTCCTTCATAGAGTCCTTCGCCAGTCCTTACACTGGCTGGCCATTCATTATAGCATCCAATTCAAATTACTGGTTGTCACCCACAAAGCTCTCCACAGTGCAGCACCCCCCTACATCTCCTCCCTCATTTCTATCTATAGGCCTAACCGACTGCTGCGCTCTGCAAACGACCTTCGACTAACCTCTGCACTAATACGTACCTCCCACTCCCGACTCCAAGACTTCTCCCGTGCTGCGCCAATCCTCTGGAATGCTCTACCCCAAGAAATTAGGGCTATCCGCAATTAGCATGGTTTCAGGCGCTCCCTCAAAACACATTTGTTCAGAGCGGCCTATCACATTCACTAATCAAAGTAATTCTATGTGTAAGTCTGTGTGTGTAGCCCATTCACTATCTCCATCCATCCATTCATCACTCCCTCAAAATGGCTGGACCATCATTGTAAATACACCATTGTATATAAACACCTGTACTTTGTATCTCCCCCACCTCATTGTAGATTGTAAGCTCTCACGAGCAGGGCCGGCTTATATTGCTTTAATTATTGTATTGTTAACGTTGTTACTTATGACTTGTGTTCTGAAACTGTTAAACTGTAAAGCGCTGCGGAATATGTTGGCGCTATATAAATAAAGATTATTATTATTATTATAGAGGCTCACTCAGTAGTGGTGAAGTGTGAACGGCGCAAATTGCGAGTTGATTGCGCCTGATGCAGCTGATACTCCATTACTGTTGGCTGCTGCTCACACAACCGCTCAAACATATGTAAAGTGGAATTCCACCTGGTGGGTACGACACATATGATGCGATGTTCAGGAAGGCGAAATCTGCGTTGCAGAGCTGCAATCAGCGATCTGGCCATGCTGGAACGTCGCAAGTGAGCGCACTCTAGGCGGACCTTGTGCAGCAGTGCATCAAGATCCGGATAGTCCCTCAAAAAACTCTGCACGACCAAGTTGAGCACATGTGCCAGACATGGTATGTGAGTGAGGTTGCCAAGGCCCAGAGCTGCCACCAGATTTCGGCCATTGTCACACACTACCAAGCCTGGCTGGAGATTCGCTGGCAAAAACCACACGTCGCTCTCCTGCTTGATGGCATTCCAGAGCTCCTGCGCTGTGTGGCTTCGATTCCCCATGGAAAGTAATTTCAGGACGGCCTGATGACGTTTGGCCACGGCTGTGCTCATATCGGTCGCAACAGGTAAGCGTTCACGGGTCCATGTGGAGGTAGACCGTGACGGCTCCTGCAGCGATGATTCTGAGGAACTGGAGTAGGAGGAGGAGTCAATGTGTACAGACTTGATTCCTGCAATCCTTGGAGTTGGCAGAACACGTACAGCGCCATTCGCAAGATCAGTACCCGGCTCCACAACATTGACCCAATGGGCAGTGAGGGAAAGGTATCGTCCCTGGCCATGGGTACTGGTCCACGCATCGGTGGTCAGGTGGACCTTGCTACTGACGGCGTTTAGTAGCGCATGTTTAATTTTTCCCTCAACATGCTTTTGCAGACCAGGGACGGCTTGCCTGCTGAAATGAAATCGGCTTGGCACATTGTATTGTGGGACTGCCAATGATATTAAGTTACGTCAACTGTCAGTCTCCACCAGCGTGAATGACAGCATTTCAAGGGACAGGAGTTTTGCAATGCCAGCATTCAGAGCCTGTGCTCGTGGATGGTTTGCCGAGTATGGCCGTCTTTTATCCCATGCCTGTGCTACCGATGGCTGTTTTGTGGCCTGGGAGTGTGAGGATGACAGGGAACTTGCTGCTGTGGGTGGAATAACACTTTGTCTCTGGACAACAGTGACCGAGGTTCTTCCATGGCGATCCTGTGAGGAAGCCGAACCAGCTGTGTGTGAGCTCGATGAAGAGGCTTCAACACGACCTGAAGATGTAGGTGCAGCTGTAGGTTGGCCTACATCTCCAGTGTGTCTTTGTAACTCAACTACGTGCTTTGTCCGCACATGTTTACACATATTAGTGGTATTGAGGTTACTGACACTTTTACCTCTTTTTACTTTTTGATTACACAGCTTGCATTTGACATAGCAAATATCATCTGCAAGTGTGTCAAAAAAGGACCACGCAGTGCAAGTCCTGGGAGCGCACGTTTTGACTTTTGGAAGACAACTGCTCCGAACAGGTGCCAAACTGGAGGCTACAGGCAACCGAGTCTGCAGCCTAACTCTCCCTCCTGTTTGAACCATTGGGGCAATGTCTTCCTCTATCTTCCTTCTATCACTAACCACTTCTCTAGGCCTCTCACAGCTTTCAACCTCTGAGACACACAAGGATGGTAACACCCTTGACCTGGTCTTTGTCCGCCTCTGTTCAATCTCCCACCTAAATAACTCACCGCTTCCACTGTCTGACCACAACATTCTCTCCTTCACGCTCACAAAAACTCCACCACCCCAGCGCCCTCCTACCTACCACACATTCAGAAATCTACAAGCCATTAACCCTCAGACACTTTCAGATTCCCTACACTCATCACTGTCCCCAATCTCCTCTTTTTCCTGTCCTGATCTGGCTGTTCATCACTACAATGACACTCTTAGAAGCACCCTTGACCAAGTAGCGCCGCTCACCCTCAGAACTTCCAAACACACAGTAAAACAGCCCTGGCTCACATTGCAAACTCAACTTCTTCAGCGATGCTCTAGGAGTGCTGAACGCCTTTGGAGAAAAACCAGCACACCACAAGACTTCATCCACTTTAAATTCATGTTAAGAACTTATAATGCTGCCCTTCACCTCGCCAAACAGACCTACTTCACCACCCTGATCTCCTCACTAGCCAACAACCCACAATTTGCATGGTTTCAGGCGCTCCCTCAAAACACATTTGTTCAGAGCGGCCTATCACATTCACTAATCAAAGTCATTCAATGTAATCTGTGTAAGTGTGTGTGTGTGTCTAGCCCATTCACTGTCTCCATCCGACACTCCCTTAAGATGGCTGGACCATCATTGTAAATGCACCAATGTATATAAACACCTATACTTTGTATCTCCCCCACCTCATTGTAGATTGTAAGCTGTCACGAGCAGGGGCGACTTATTTTGCTTTAATTATTGTATTGTTAACGTTGTTACTTATGACTTGTGTTCTGAAACTGCTAAACTGTAAAGCGCTGTGGAATATGATGGCTATATAAATAAAGATTATTATTATTATTATTATTCCTCTGAGCTGCTCCCACCACCTTCCTGTTCCTCACGCCATGTTGGGTCTTGGACCTCATCATCTCCACTACCCTCTTCCAACACCTGCTGCTGTTGGGTGGTCTGGCCAGCACCATGCTCAACAGAAACTGGCACCTGAGTCTCATCATCATCAGATGCGTTCTGCGGTGTGCTGACCATCGGCACTGTCTCACCCGCCTCTTCAGATTCAGAGAGACACAGCTGTTGCGCATCACTGCATACTCCCTCTTCTTCACATTCCAGAATGCTGCTTGGCTGGGCCCCTGTTTGCAAGCCAACAGATTCTGAGAACAGAAGCAGACACTCAGCTGGCTCCTGTACAGAACTCTCTGACTGCCTGGGCAATTTGGCAGGCGGTGAAGAGACAGATGGTTGCTCAACAGTGCTGTGGTCCTGAGAGGAGGTGGAAGCAATTGAAGTCGATGCATTGGCTGACATCCAACCAACAACGGCTTCAATTTGTTCTTCCCGCAGCAGGGGGGTACGCCGAGCTCCTACAAAAGTGCGCATAAAGGAACGCTCACGGGGAAAACTGGTGGATGCTGTGTCACTGGGGGCGGCAGCAGCCACAGAATCCCCACGTCCTCTCCCTGCTGAAACTCCACGGCCACGACCACGTGCCTTACTCCCTGCCTTCTTCATCTTGGTAGATTGATAAAGAAAGTCTGAAAAGTTATAAGGCCTAAGTGTGGTTATTCCGCAGAGACTGCAGTGAACACTGCACACAACTGTTCACTAGGTGTGAAAGGCCCCTTTGTGTACTTCTATAGTGTTTGCAACCAATGTATTGTATACGGATGGAAGCGCGTCACACTAATAGATTTTAGTTATTTGAAATAGAATGGAGCAGCACCAATTAGAGAAAAATTTCAAGGATGTGCCAGTGACACACGCTCAGCAGACTACAACCAGCAGTGGTTGAAGAACTAACTGGAGCGTGATCTGCACTCCAAAAATGTAAACCTCAGACTACAGTGAACACTGCACACAACTGTTCACTACCCAACGCGTCACAGCAGGAAGGCAGTCTGTGCGTCCAAACAAAGGCGCAAGCATACATGCACGTACCCTGTTTATAAAGCTATATAAAAACAATTATGTAGTAGTGACGCACACTTTATTGAGGTACAGTATTACATCGCCATTCACCATCTGTGGCTATGCAGTCTCATCTATATATACCTTATCTATCCGTTGTCATGCTTGCAAGTCCACAGTCAGGCATAAATAGCAATTTTCAAAATGCCCTATGCACTTTTTAAAGGTTATGTTTGTTAATAAAAATGATTATTGCCACATATTATGAGTATTACATGATGGAAATTGTATAATTTTTATAAACTGTTTAGTGACATTATTCAGCAAATGTAACATTTTATTAATGTCACAGATAACTTGTAATGCTGATGATGTTTTGAAGTCAGACATTCATTGAATATACAACAAAAATGGTGTACATACTGTTACTTATCCATCATTAATGGATTCAGATATGTACTTGTATGCTTTTATGTACAACCGTATAGCAGATTCCTTAACTAATTTATTTTGTGGTTTGCATTGCTGTTCAACATGTTAATGTATGTGTTTATGTTTGTCAATTCTTTATTTATCTAGATATTATTTTAAATGAAATCATCATCTTATGGTAGTAAAGGTTATCTTTCTCTTGTTTGAAGTATAGACATTTAAAATTGACAGGTAACAAGGAAAATACTTGATCTAGTATTTAAACATCCTCCTTGACCCTGGGCTCCAACACCGCCAGTTGTTGCCTGGAAGTGCTGTTAGCACAGTCAACACTTGCTCCTGTGTTACTGGGGTTCAGTAATGTCAGCTGTTCCCCTGCTGTGTGTACGGCAAAAAGTCCTGCTGCCTCCACCCTGTTCTCTTCTCATCCCTGGGCTCCAACACCGCCAGTTGTTGCCTGGAAGTGCTGTTAGCACAGTCAACACTTGCTCCTGTGTTACTGGGGTTCAGTAATGTCAGCTGTTCCCCTGCTGTGTGTACGGCAAAAAGTCCTGCTGCCTCCACCCTGTTCTCTTCTCATCCCTGGGCTCCAACACCGCCAGTTGTTGCCTGGAAGTGCTGTTAGCACAGTCAACACTTGCTCCTGAGTTACTGGGGTTCAGTAATGTCAGTGTCATGTATAGTGTACAGTTCCTATAGCGTCTTGTGCTTGGGTGCGAGGAAAACACAGGAGACATAGGTTGAAATGAAATGACTTGTATTACTTCATACAAGCATGCTGAAAAGTTCACACAGTTTGCAGGAACAGCGACAGGAGACACAGCAGGCCAGAGTAAGTTCAAGCACTACAATAAATCTCCAAAGCAGGTTCAGGATCTCTTCTCTGTACCGTAATTCCTCTGCAAACATGTATTCACCAAACAGCAGGTTTCCAGAGTCCAAAAGTGTTCCAAGGTTCCTCAGTAGGGAATAGCTGGAGTACAAGTCCAAGGCTTCCAGGAGTCAGGTCACAGACTGACTGAGGCTTGATTCAGGAGCACTGATTGTTCAGCTGAGGCTGCTTAAGAAGCAAGAGGGAAGAATCAGGGCGGGAACATGAAAACTGGAAACTCCATATTAACTGAGGGCAAGAGCTGCAGAAAGACAGAAAGCAAAATGGCCGACGGAAAACTGAGTTTCAAGGAACATGTCAACAGAGACAAAGAACCTTACATTACTCCCCCCTTGGGGACAACCTCCGGATGACCTCAGACCAGGCTTGTCAGGGTACCTCTGATGAAACTGGCGGAGCAGGCGAGGAGCATTTACATTATTGACTGGTTCCCATGAGTTGTCCTCCACTGGGTAGCCCTGCCATTTAATCAAATATTGCAACTGATTTCTGTACAACCTGGAATCTAGAATCCTTTCCACCATAAATTCTTCCTGACCATCGACCAGCACTGGGTCAGGGCAAGGAGAAGAACGTCCAGGAAACGTATTGGGTGTTGCAGCCTTTAGTAGGGATACATGAAAGACAGGGTCGATTCTCATAGTTCTGGGCAGTTGAAGACGACAAGCAACAGCACTTATAATCTTATTGATCTTATAAGGTCCAATGTACTTATGTCCCAATTTAGACGATGGAATCTTTAATTTAAGATTTCTGGTTGACAGCCAGACCAAATCTCCTACCTTGAAAGCTGGTGCAGGTTTACGAAATTTATCTGCTGCTTTCTTGTACCTTTCTTGAGCCAATTCTAGATTTTCCTTTAGAAGATCCATATTCTTTTGTAAAGAAGTGATTCTTTCAGCCACTGCCGGCAAGGGCGTATCTATGGGAAATTGAGGAAGAATGTTAGGATGATAACCTAGATTGGAGTAAAAAGGAGACTGCTTAGTGGAGGCGCTCTGAGAGTTGTTATAAGAGAACTCAGCCAGTGGAAGTAGATCCACCCAATCATCCTGTAGGTGGCAGATAAAACAGCGGAGATACTGCTCCAGGGTCTGATTGGTTCGTTCTGTCTGTCCATTAGTCTGGGGATGAAAAGCAGAAGAAAGGTTTACTTTAATGTCCAATGCTGCACAGAAATTTTGCCAAAACCTTGAAGTGAATTGCACTCCTCGATCCGAAATGACCTCATCCGGTACTCCATGTAAGCGAAACACATTCTTAATCATCAAGTCTGATGTCTGTTTTGCAGTGGGTAAGCCGACACAAGGGATAAAATGAGCTGCCTTTGTTAGACGGTCAACCACCACTAGAATGGTGTTCTTCCCTTGAGAGGTTGGTAACTCCACAATGAAGTCCATAGAAATGGATCCCCACGGGCGGGACGGGGTGGGAAGAGGTTGCAACAGACCAGTTGGTGAGGAGCGAGGTGTTTTGCATCTTGCACAGACTTCACATGAAGTGACATAGTTTAAGACATCTTTCCTGTAAGTGGGCCACCAAAAGAAACGAGAAAGAAATTCTTGTGTCTTTAGAATTCCCCTATGCCCGGCTATCTTGGAATCGTGGATGAGTTGCAATACTCTCAATCTGACTGTTTCAGGTATATACAGACGTTGTCCCTGAATCCACACACCATTCTTAAAGACAAGACTTACGTCCCTTGGGGTTGAGCCAACAAAGAATCCGCATGGTATGCTTCCTTGATGTCCTTAAGTAGGTCTTGATTATGAATCACTCCCAGGAATCTAGAGTCAGGAAGAATAGTCTTAGGAGGAGTAAGTGGACGTGTCTCTGCTGAATGAATCCTAGAGAGTGCATCAGCCTTTCCATTGCGCGATCCTGGTCTATAAGAAATGACAAAATTAAATTGGTTTAGGAAAAGATTCCAGCGAGCCTGGCGAGGAGTCAGGCACTTAGCCGACCTGATAAATTCAAGGTTACGATGGTCTGTCAGGACAACTATTTGCTGTGCAGCTCCCTGAAGAAGGTGTCTCCATTCCTTGAAGGCGGCAATAATGGCCAACAATTCTCTATTGCCCACATCGTAGTTCCTCTCAGCCGAAGACAACTGCTGGGAAAAGAAGACACAGGGATGCAAGACATTCTTCTCACCTGTTCTCTGAGAGAGTATAGCTCCAACGGCACAGTCTGAAGCATCCACCTCTATTATGAAGGCAAGCTCGGGGTTGGGATGTACTAAGATAGGTGCGGTGGTAAATTTATCCTTTAAACAGGAAAATGCTTCCTGAGCTTGCGGGGTCCAGGAGAACCTAGACTGTTTCCGGGTCAGTTGGGTGATAGGTGACACTACCTCAGAAAAATTCTTAATGAAACGTCTATAGAAGTTGGCAAACCCGATGAAACGCTGCACCTCCTTCACATTTCTAGGAATTGGCCAATCCTTGATGGCTTGGGTCTTGCTTCCATCCATACTAATCCCTTGCGTAGATAGTACATACCCCAGAAATTGAATTTCGGTCCTATGGAATTCACATTTTTCAAGTTTGATGTAGAGATGGTTTTGTCTTAGGCGTTCTAAGACCATTCTCACATGTCCATGATGTTCCTCTGTGGAGTTAGAAAAAATTAGAATATCATCCAGATAAATCACCACAAATGTATCTAGGAGATCCCTGAAGATATCATTCACGAAGTGTTGGAAAGTGGCTGGGGCGGTACTCAGACCAAAAGGCATAACTAGATATTCAAAGTGTCTATAGCGTGACCTGAAAGCAGTCTTCCATTCATCCCCAGGTCTAATACGGACCAAGTTATAGGCCCCACGGAGATCCAGTTTAGAGAAAATTTTGGCTTGCCGCACTCTCTCCAACAACTCAGGGATTAAAGGCAATGGATAACGGTTTCTTATAGTAACCTTATTGAGTTCCCTATAGTCTATGCAGGGTCTCAGAGATCCATCTTTCTTCTTCACAAAGAAGATGGGTGCACCTGCGGGAGATGAAGAGGGGCGTATGAAGCCCTTGGCTAAATTTTCGTCTATATAATCCTTCAAAGCTTTTAGCTCGGGCCCCGCTAGGGGGTAGATCTTACCAAAAGGTATCTCGGCTCCAGGCAATAATTCAATTGGACAATCATATGGACGGTGAGGAGGAAGCTGATCAGCGTTCTTCTTGTCACATAAATCCACATAGTCCTGGTATACAGCTGGTAGTTCAGGGACTGACATGGTTCCTTTAGGAACAGAGCAAGCTGAAACTCCTTGACTCATCTGTTTCTCCGGAAAGTGTAATTCCTTGGTCTCCCAGTTAATCGTAGGATTCTGCGCCTGCAGCCATGGTAGCCCTAGAATAATGGGAAAGTGGGGAGAAGAGATAAGCATAAAATACATTTTCTCCTGATGATCTTTACCCATAAGGACCCTCAAAGGCTCTGTTTCTTGATCCATTGGTCCAGAAGTCAGTAGAGAGCCATCCACAGTCTCCATCTGTACTGGAGTAGCCTTCTTCACTGAACGTATCCCCTGTTTCAGAGCAAAGGAGATATCCATAAAATTTCCACTTGCTCCTGAGTCGATCATAGCAGAGCTAGACACCCAGACTGAGTCAACCCAGAGTTTGATGGAAAGGAAGCAATGAGAACTGTTTCTTTTACAACTCAGCTGGGACACCGCTGAGGAAACTTGAAAAATTGCAGCGTTTATACCGTCATCGTCCCCAGAACTAACAGAGTTTAAGTCCGAGAAATCAAGATCTCTTGCAGCAGATCTCTCTGGAGCCTGAGGCTCGGACATGACAGAGCTCCTCTCGCAACACTCACAGTGAATGACTGCTGCAGTAGTCTTACGAGAACGGCTGGGCAGTTTATAATGAAGTGCCCTGACTTACCACAGTAGAAACATAGATTTTCCTTTATACGATGTTCTTTGCGTGCATCACTAACCCGTCTTTGTAAAGAGTCCACCTGCATGGGTTCAGGTTCTGGTTCCCTTGTGATCCTACTCAAAGGTTCCTTAGCTGAGGAGGGAGGTAGTAAAAGGTTAGTGCGATTATTTTCGAACCATCTCTCTTGTCTGCGTTCAGTCAGACGAGCATCAATACGGATACAATAGTTAATAAAGTCATCTAACGCAGTGGGAGGGTCGGCACGAGCAAGTTCATCCTTAATCAGTGGAGACAACCCTTTCCGAAAATAGATTTTTTAGCGGAAGTGTCCCAAGTGGTATCAAGAGCCCATCTCCTGAAATCCAGGGCATATTCGGCTACTGAACGCTTACCTTGGCGCAAAGTTAACATGGCTGCTTCAGCTGTTGCACCTCGATTGGGGTCATCAAACACCTGCCCCATGGCTGAAATAAAAGCATCAAGGTGATTCAAACAATCATCCTCAGTCTCAATCAGAGGGTTTGCCCACATCAAAGCCTTATTGGTAAGCAACATGATTATAGTAAGCACTTTGGATCGTTCAGTGGGAAATTGTGAAGCATGTGCAGAGAAAAATAAATTGCATTGATTAATAAATCCCCTGAATTTCTCACGTTCACCGCCAAAACGAAAAGGAGGTAATTTGGGGATCCCAGAACT
The DNA here is from genome assembly GCA_033576555.1 of Oophaga sylvatica. Lineage (NCBI taxonomy): Eukaryota > Metazoa > Chordata > Amphibia > Anura > Dendrobatidae > Oophaga > Oophaga sylvatica. The sequence goes on from JARQOD010002165.1 coordinate 22,602, forward strand.
TGGGGTTATGGCAGGAGCCTGGGCTCGTTCCTCTAGAGCCTCAATCCTGGCTCGCAATTCCTGGGTAGTCTGTCCAAACACTTGCAAATTATGATTAGTGAGGTCCTGTAGGCTTGCAAAACGGGTTATTAAAGTCTGTACATCTGAAAGGATTGTATCAGTCACTCCGCAAAGTTCCTTTATGCGGGCCTCCATCTTCCAGATCTTTTAAGGCAGAAGTGCTGGAAGGAGAAGAGGAAAGGAAAAAAAAAAAAACAATAGTGTTTACCTGTGGTAACACTCCAGAGTAAAATTTTAAGGGAATGCGCTCACCTGGAATGGTTGTGAGAAGTCACAACCACTGTCATCACATAAGGTATTAAACGGACATCTGATATCCACAGTCACAGCAGACACGGCTTTCCCAGACCCAGCAGACACTAAACATTGGCTCCTGAATCTTGTCATGTATAGTGTACAGTTCCTATAGCGTCTTGTGCTTGGGTGCGAGGAAAACACAGGAGACATAGGTTGAAATGAAATGACTTGTATTACTTCATACAAGCATGCTGAAAAGTTCACACAGTTTGCAGGAACAGCGACAGGATACACAGCAGGCCAGGGTAAGTTCAAGCACTACAATAAATCTCCAAAGCAGGTTCAGGATCTCTTCTCTGTACCGTAATTCCTCTGCAAACATGGATTCACCAAACAGCAGGTTTCCAGAGTCCAAAAGTGTTCCAAGGTTCCTCAGTAGGGAATAGCTGGAGTACAAGTCCAAGGCTTCCAGGAGTCAGGTCACAGACTGACTGAGGCTTGATTCAGGAGCACTGATTGTTCAGCTGAGGCTGCTTAAGAAGCAAGAGGGAAGAATCAGGGCGGGAACATGAAAACTGGAAACTCCATATTAACTGAGGGCAAGAGCTGCAGAAAGACAGAAAGCAAAATGGCCGACGGAAAACTGAGTTTCAAGGAACATGTCAACAGAGACAAAGAACCTTACAGTCAGCTGTTCCCCTGCTGTGTGTACAGCAAAAAGTCCTGCTGCCTCCACCCTGTTCTCTTCTCATCCCTGGGCTCCAACACCGCCAGTTGTTGCCTGGAAGTGCTGTTAGCACAGTCAACACTTGCTCCTGTGTTACTGGGGTTCAGTAATGTCAGCTGTTCCCCTGCTGTGTGTACGGAAAAAAGTCCTGCTGCCTCCACCCTGTTCTCTTCTCATCTCTGGGCTCCAACACCGCCAGTTGTTGCCTGGAAGTGATGTTAGCACAGTCAACACTTGCTCCTGTGTTACTGGGGTTCAGTAATGTCAGCTGTTCCCCTGCTGTGTGTACGGCAAAAAGTCCTGCTGCCTCCACCCTGTTCTCTTCTCATCCCTGGGCTCCAACACCGCCAGTTGTTGCCTGGAAGTGCTGTTAGCACAGTCAACACTTGCTCCTGTGTTACTGGGGTTCAGTAATGTCAGCTGTTCCCCTGCTGTGTGTACGGCAAAAAGTCCTGCTGCCTCCACCCTGTTCTCTTCTCATCCCTGGGCTCCAACACCGCCAGTTGTTGCCTGGAAGTGCTGTTAGCACAGTCAACACTTGCTCCTGTGTTACTGGGGTTCAGTAATGTCAGCTGTTCCCCTGCTGTGTGTACGGCAAAAAGTCCTGCTGCCTCCACCCTGTTCTCTTCTCATCCCTGGGCTCCAACACCGCCAGTTGTTGCTCGGAAGTACTTGGCACGGGTACTGACTCCTGCCCAGCCTGGTTACAGCACGACAGCTGTTTCCTGGCAGTGTCAACGTCAATTAGCCTCCAATAAGTTGTCCTGTCATGTTGCATTCTGGTTAGCCGACTCTATGGTGCCTGCAGTTTAGGTCATTCCTATGTGTGCTGTGGGATATGTAAATAAAGGCTGTTTCCGTTGTGACAATAGGACAAGCACCCACTGTAGGACTGTGTGATTCGGTAACTGCGGACGGCTTGCAGCCTGTCAACTTACATTTTCATGGGTGCCTTATGGTACCCGTCCGGGTTCCAGTACCGTCAGCTGGTTCTCCACAGTGCCTTTGGCCTAGGTGCCTCCATCTCGGTATCCGAGTTCCAGCAACGTCTGCTGGTCCTTGGTAGTGCTTTGGAGCACAGGTACCTCCTGCTTAGTAACTGTGTCCCAGTAACGTCAGCTGGTCCTCGGTTGTGCAATTGGCTCTTTTCCTTCTGCTGCCACTCCGGGTTCCAGCACAGTCAGCTGGTCCTCGTTACTTGCATTGGCTCTTGTACCTTCTGCTACCCGTCCGGGTTCCAGTACCGTCAACTGGTTCTCCGCAGTGCCTTTGGCCTAAGTGCCTCCATCTCGGTATCCGAGTTCCAGCAACGTCTGCTGGTCCTTGGTAGTGCTTTGGAGCACAGGTACCTCCTGCTTAGTAACCGTGTCCCAGTAACGTCAGCTGGTCCTCGGTTGTGCCATTGGCTCTTTTCCTTCTGCTGGCCCTCCGGGTTCCAGCACAGTCAGCTGGTCTTCGTTACTTGCATTGGCTCTTGTACCTTCTGCTACCGTCCGGGTTCCAGTACCGTCAACTGGTTCTCCGCAGTGCCTTTGGCCTAGGTGCCTCCATCTCGGTATCCGAGTTCCAGCAACGTCTGCTGGTCCTTGGTAGTGCTTTGGAGCACAGGTACCTCCTGCTTAGTAACCGTGTCCCAGTAACGTCAGCTGGTCCTCGGTTGTGCCATTGGCTCTTTTCCTTCTGCTGCCCCTCCGGGTTCCAGCACAGTCAGCTGGTCCTCGTTACTTCCATCGTCTCTTGTACCATCTGATACCCGTCCGGGTTCCAGTAACGTCAGCTGGATCTCGGAAGTTAGTCAGCCTTCTTGTACCTTCAGCTACATTTACAAATTTAAGATTTTTTAAATGTTTTTTTGGGTAATCACTCTGGATCTCCAACAATGAAGACGACGACCCTGATGACCACCCCGAAGAAGATGACGACCACAAGGATGACGAGCATCAAGCCAACCAGCCTGAACACCATCACAAAGAAGAAATAAAAGATTACCCAGAAGAATATCACCAACAGGACAAAGAAGGTTAAGACAAACTACAAGATACAGAACAAGAGACAGAAGAACAATAAGCAGAAGATCAAAAAGCAGAAGAACATGAAGTATAAGACCAAAATGAAGAGCTAAATATATGCTCTAAATTATAAGCAGAAGAAGACTAAGCAGTGTATGGGGGTGAGTCCGTTCCTACTCGTGGTGCCCCTGGAAAATGCCTGCTACTGCAGGCTATACTGAACACGGACAAATACTGTTGTAATTTTAATCTTTTGTGACAGCAAGAACGGAAGGAAGAAAAATTCATACTTTTACAGATTACAAGTACAGGAATCTCTGTCACAAATAAGAATATGATGAAGAAGATGAAGATGAAGTAGAATATGAAGAAGAATAATAGTTTAATAAGAATAATATGAGTAATGTTAACAAAAAGATGAATAGCAAGAAGTTTAAGAAGAAGATAAAGAAGGTGAAGATGAAGAATAATTGGATGAAAAAGATGATGCTGCTGAAGATTATGAAGGAGAAAGTGTGGCAAAAGTTAAAAAGGTGAAGAGCATGGAAGTTGTGAAACATACATATTTGCCAAAATAGAAAAAAGGTTAACAACATTGTCAATTTCTTCGTCAATCCGAACATCTTTAAAAAAAAAAATATTAATGCTATTCCATTTGATTGGGTTAAACATCTATGCCTTTAATGTCTACTCAACCTCCCCCAATACATTCTACATTACTCTTTGTTGTTTTCCTTCATGTACAATTAACCACCAAGGCAAGAATGTTTTTTTTTTAATTCCGATATTTTGTTCCCATAGACTTACATTGGATTTCCGGTATCGGTATCGGGTATTGCCGATACTTTTTGGGTATCGGCGATACCAATTCCGATCGGATACTTATTGGTATCGGAAAGTATCGCTCAACTCTAGTCGTGGGTAATCGGGAGTTATTGGCCATGAAGTGGGCCTTTGAAGAGTGGAGACATTGGCTGGAAGGAGCCAAAAATCAGGTGATGGTCCTCACGGACCATAAGAATCTGGTTTATCTTGAATCAGCCAAGCGACTTAATCCTAGATAGGCCAGGTGGGCCTTGTTTTTCACACGTTTTTAATTTTGTGGTTTCTTTTCTTCCTGGCACTAAGAATGTTAAGGCGGATGCCCTCTCGAGGAGTTTCTTTGCGGACTCTCCTGAGTTATCTGATCCTACTGTTATTTTGAAAGAGGGTGTAGTTCTTTCCGCCATCTCGCCCAATTTGAGACTGACTCTGGAGGGGTGTCAGGAGGATAAACCTGAGCGCTGCGCTATTGGGAAGTTGTTTGTCCCAGACCAGTGGAAGAAGAGTGTGATGTCTGAGATTCATTGTTCCGCATTGGCTGGTCATCCCGGGATTTTTGGTACCAGAGACTTGGTGAGTCGGTCCTTTTGGTGGCCTAATTTGTCTCGTGACGTCAGGGAATTTGTGCAATCCTGTGGGACTTGCTCTCGCTCCAAGCCTTGCTCTCGCTCTAGTGGTTTGTTAATGCCATTACCTGTGCCCAAGAGGCCATGGACCCATATCTCTATGGATTTTTTTTCCCACCTCCCTGTTTCTCAGAGAATGACTGCTATCTAGGTAATCTGTGATAGGTTTTCCAAGATGATACATCTTGTGCCATTACCTAAGTTACCTTCCTCCTCTTTGAACTTGGTGTTCAATTATCTTTCTCCTCTGCTTTTCATCCTCAGACCAATGGACAAACCGAGAGAACAAACCAGACCTTGGAGACTTATTTGAGAAGTTTTGTGTCTGCTGATCAAGATGACTGGGTCGCTTTTTTGCCTTTGGCTGAGTTTGCTCTTAATAATAGGGCTAGCTCTGCCACCTTGATGTCTCCATTTTTTCTGCAATTTTGGGTTTCACCCTCGATTTTCTTCGGGACAGGCCGAGGTTTCTGTCTGTCCGGGTGTTGACTCTGTTGTGGAGCGAATGCAGCAGATTTGGGACCAGGTAGTGGAGAGGTTGTCTCTCTCTCAGGAGAAGGCCCAACGGTTTGCCAACCGGCATAGGACTGATGGTCCTCGGTTTAAAGTGGGGGACTTGGTTTGGTTGTCCTCAAGAAATATCCCTATGAGGGTTGCATATCCAAAGTTTAAGCCTAGGTTCATTGGACCTTATAAGATCATGGAGATTCTTAATCCTGTTTCCTTCCGTTTGCTTCTTCCAGGGACATTTAAGATCCATAACGTGTTCCACAAGTCCTTATTGAAGAGGTTTGTCGAGCCAGTGGTTCCTATGGCTGCGCCTCCTGACCCTGTTTTGGTTGAGGGCAATCTGGAGTATGTGGTTGAGAAAATATTGGATTCTCGTTTTTCTAGACAGAAACTCCAGTATTTGGTTAAGTGGAGAGGTTATGGTCAGGAGGACTATTCTTGGGTGTTTGCTTCGGACATCCATGCTAGGAGACTGATCCATGCCTATCACCGAGCTCATCTTGATCGGCCTGGTTGCACAAGTGAGGGTTCAGTGACCCCTCCTCAAAGCGGGGTACTGTTATGAATTTGCTAGAGATGGTTTCTGAGCAGAGGCTCCCTCTGGTGGTTACAGACAGTACTGAACCTTTTAGCGAGGAATGGCAATCTGGGATCACTGACTGGTCTGATACAAGGGAGGTTCCCTCCCATGATGGTTGCCGGGGATCAATTGTTCTTGTCTCAATTGTGGTTCCTGGTTCATTTGGAAGTTTGCTGAGTCTTGCCTGCATCTTCTGCTATCAGATAAGATATTTTCTGCTTTTATTTTTGTGCTTGCTTTTTGCATAGTTCCCTGCACTTCTGTGGAGGTCAGCCAGGTCCCCTCTGGGGGCTTGTGCTCCTCTCAGTTTATCTGAAGCCACTGTTATTTGTTCATTTGCTTTTTCCTGTTTTTTCAGTGGCTGCAGCTTAGTTTTGTTACACCAGAGATCTGATTTAGGTGGTAGAGATCGTGTGATCTCAGGTGTTTTTGCAATCAGAAGAATTGCTATTTTTTTAGGGTTTTTTTGGATTGCAGTGAGTATCCTTTCCTGTACTTTTCTCTCTAGACAGATTGGGCCCCAGCGTTTGCTCATTCTATTTTCTGTCTGTGTCCGTGCTTCTTCTTGTCTAACCGCCATTACATGTTTGGGGGCTTCCTATTTTCTTTGAGGATCTGCTCCGGGGCAGATAGCTTTCCTCTTTCTGCCTTTAGGTATAGTTATCTCTCAGGCTGTGACGAGGCGTCTAGGATCAACGTAGGAACGCTCCACGGCTACCTCTAGTTGTGTGGTTAGTTCAGATTACTGCAATTCAATAGGTTCCAGCCTCTCTGGTGTATTGCCGTATTTGCTTTTTCTCCTCAGCTAGCAAAACACAACAGTTCATCTTGTGTCATAGTAATTACGAGACCTGGCCAAGAGGAATTAAGTTGCTCATAAAATAGATTCAGGGACTCTCTATTGCCTCCCCAGATGCGAAAAATGACATCATTAAATCGTTTCCACATTATGGCATTGGTCTGAAATAGTGGATTAGTATACACGACTTGTTCCTCGAAATCCGCCATATAACAATTAGTGTAGGGGGTGAAACATTTAAGCCCATTGCTGTTCCTCTAATCTGTAAAAAAATGTGACTAGTATGGCTTCTTTAGCTAAGATCCTTTCCTAAAGCAGCCATACTAGTCTCGTTTGATGTTGAGGATTTATATACATCCATCCCACACACAAGGGATTAATAAAGTATATCGCATACTTATCACTAGAGATGAGCGACTTTGCCTTTTTTAGGGTCGAGTCTTGTTTCATGAAACCAGACTTTCTCAAATGTCGAGTCGAACGAAATCGGCCGACTATCGGGAAAAGTCGGTTGTCCGACTGAAACACGAAACCCAATGCAAGTCAATGGGGAAGCAAAGTCGGCAGGGAGTGTAAGACAGTAAACACACCTACAGTGCCCATTTGAATGGCAAAGACATCAATTCTTATTACTTAAGCTTGGCAACCTTAATTAACTTTATAATAATAGTTACGCATTGAAAACTTGGGGTTATTTGGCTAAATTTGTGTGGGGTAGGGCTGGCTCCCGGTTAACTTGTGCTCCGGGCCAAAGAGTGTCAGTGGGCCCCTTTAACACATACCACAATTCATGATGCTCTGATACAGCACAGAAATATAGGTATAGTACAATGAAAAATACTTCACTTCTTACATGACATGACTGATATCTACTGTATATACTCCAGTATAAGCCAAGATTTTCAGCCCATTTTTTAGGGCTGAAAGTCCCCCTCTCGGCTTATACTCGAGTCATATACAGGGGGGAGGCGGAGCGCAGCTGTTCTGTATACTCACCCCCTCCTGGCGCGGTCTCTGCAGCCCCTGCTCTTCTCCCACGGTCTCAGGCGCCAGTGTTCAGCAGTCAGGTGGTACCGCTCATTAAAGTCATGAATATGCACATATTCATGACTTTAATGAGCGGTACCACCTTGTGAGGTAGGGACGCCGCCATCTTGGCTAGAGCCTATACCAGCCTCCATTTTGTCTGTTGGAGAACCACAGGCTGCTGACTGCACAGGGCCTGTTAGCATATTCAATACGACAGGGTTTGATGTCCACTGTGAAGCAAAAGGGATTTAGTATGCTAAGCAATTCATTCCCCTGTTTGAATAAGAAGGTCATTAGTATGCTAAGTAATTCCTGCCCATGACAGAATTTCCTGCTCAATATGAATAGCCAGGCCGATTAGTATGCGTGCTTCAAAGTAGAGGCTTCAATTAGATTATACCTGCCAGCCAAACAGAAACACACCGAGGGGAGGGACCTAGCAGGTTTAAGAACTGTGAGCTAAGGGCAGACCAGAGCCATTTTCTCACAGCAGCAAGAAGCACAAGGACAGACCTGCCAAGGGAGCAGCGGTACACGTTTTGGGGGACTGTCCAGCAACTAAGACTTTCACCTGGGGATCGCAGAGCTCCCTGCCTCCACATGTCCATACAACCTGGTAATATTGACCTCTAGCTGATACCTCTAAGCCTTGTATCATTATTGTTGTATTTTACTCTGACTGCAAATCCATTGTAATTCCGTTGTATAGCTTACTGTATATTTCTGTAATTATCTAGTGCACCCTTAAGGCAATTAAACCATAAAATTAATCTTGGGCTGATGCTTTTACTCTGATCACGAATCTTAGAATACCCAGTGGGTAACAGGACACCCTCCCCGGCGGCCATTTGCTCTATGTGCAGTTCCCTTACTGACCATAGAGACAAAGGGGGCGCCGGAGAGCTGTGCCTGTGGAGTTACGTCACATTGGTGACGTGGATGGACGTGGCGTCCTTCACACACCTGACCGCTGAACACTGGCGCCGGAGACTGCGGGAGAAGAGCAGGGCAGAGACACGCCGGCGGAAGGTGAGTATAAGCGATATTTACCTGTCCCGTTCCACCGCTGCTCGCCGCTGTGTCCTCTGGTCCTCTTGCTGCGATGTTCAGGCAGAGGGTGCGATGACGTGGTTACTGCCTGATCAATCACTGCTGGAGGACCCGGAAGACAGCGGTGGACCGGGTGACAGGTAAATATCTCAGGTGCCGGGGCCCTGAGCGAGCGGTGACACCGGCACCTGTCCCCCATAGCGCGACGGTGTCCCCGCCTGCTCAAGACACCGGCACCTGGCCCCCAGGGACGAGAGGTGAGTATGTCTTTTTTTTTTTTCGCAGCAGCTGCGGCAGCATAAGGGGCCTATTCAATGCAGCATCTATGGGGGCATAATACATGGGGTATCTATGGGGGCATAAACTATGGAGCATCTATGGGGGCATAATACATGGGGCATCTATGGGGGCATAATCTGTGGAGCATCTATGGGGGCATAATCTAAGGAGCATCTATGGGGGCATAATCTAAGGAGCATCTATGGGGGCATAATCTGTGGAGCATCTATGGGGGCATAATCTGTGGAGCAGCTATGGGGGCATAATCTGTGGAGCATCTATGGGGCATAATCTATGGAGCATCTATGGAGCATCTATGGGGGCACAATCTATGGAGCATCTATGGGGCACAATACATGGGCAGCATATGGGGCACAATACATGAGCAGCATATGGGGCACAATCTATGGAGCATCTTGTGGGGCATAATACATGGGGCAGCATATGGGGACAATACATGGAGCATCTTGTGGGGCATAATACATGGGGCAGCATATGGGGCATAATCTCATTTTCCACCCTAGGCTTATTCTCGAGTCGATAAGTTTTCCCAGTTTTTTGTGGCAAAATTGGGGGGGTCGACTTATACTCGGGTCGGCTTATACTCGAGTATATACGGTATGTTAAAATCTACAATAGCTCAAAAACCGGACAGTATATTCCTCCATACAGTATTATGGCCATCACATAGTGCGCCATACAGAATAATGAGCCCCATATATTGCTCCATACATAATTGGTCCCATATAATGTTCCATACAGTATATGATGAGCTCCACATACTGCTCCAGTATATGATTGTCCCCATATAATGTGCCATAAAGTATAGGACGGTCCCCATAGAGTAGAATGAGCCCCACATATTTCTCCATACAGTATAACGAGTCGCATATAAAGCTCCATACAGTATATGATGGCCCCATATATTGCGCCATACAGAATAGGCCCCATATGTGCTCCATATGATGCTCCATACTGTATATGATGCCCCATAAATAATGAACCCCATATGATTCTCCAGTATATGATGGGCCCCATGGATGATGCTCCAGTGTATGATGGGCCAATATAATGCTCCATATATAATGGGCCCCATTTATAATGATCCAGTGTATAATGGTCCCCGTAAATGCTGCTCGAGTGTCTGTTTTCACCCTTTTAGAATGCTCCAGTATATGATGGGCCCCATGGATGCTGCTCCAGTGTCTGATCTGCCCCATTTTTAATGCTCCAGTATATGATGGGCCCCAATGGATGATGCTCCAGTGTCTTATGGTCCCCGTAAATGCTGCTCCAGTGTCTGTTTTCCCCCTTTTAGAATGCTGCACTATATGATGGGCCCCATGGATGATGCTCCAGTGTCTTATGGGCCAAAATAATGCTCCATATATAATAGGCCCAATTTATAATACTCCAGTGTATAATGGGCCCCGTAGATGCTGCTCCAGTGTCTGATGTCCCCCATTTAGAATGCTCCAGTGTATGATGGGCCCTTTAGATGTTGCTCCAGTGTCTGATGTCCCCCATTTAGAATGCTCCAGTGTATGATGGGCCCTATCTATAATGCTCAAGTGTATGCTGGGCCCCATATATAATTCTCCAGTGTATAATGCTCCCCATATATTGCTCCAAACATTAAAAAAAATGAAACTCTGGACTCCTCAGCGTCGCCATCTTACAGTTCTCTGCACTTGGACTGTTTAGGCAGAGGGTGTACAGACGTGATGTCATCACGCTCTCTAACCTGAATGTCACTGTCAGGAAACGTGGAAGAGGTTACAGCGGTAGAGCAGGGAGAGGTAAGTATTGCAAGTGCTGGGGCCCCTGAGCAGGTGGGGGGGCGACTCATGGGCGACGGCACTGGCACAGGGCCCTTCATAGTGCGCGTCTGACGGCGAGTGGGCCCCCCCACCGTCAGAGACACTTTTTTGTACTATGAGGGGCCCTGTGCCAGTGCAATCGCCCACGAGTAGGCCCCCCCACCTGCTCAGGAACCGGCACTTGCCCGGGTGCGTGAGATGCTGACGCCGGCCCTGGGGGGGAATTTGTAGGTTTTGTAGTCCATCCACGCTTGCAAGTGCATGTTCATTAAATGTCTAAGCATGCAACTGGTATTCAAATTTCTGAGATTTTTCCCTTGGCTTAAAGGTCCTTCCGCACTTCTTACAGATAACCTTTGCCTCATCAATAGGATTTTGGTGAAAAAAGTGCCACACTGGACTCTTCCTACTATGGTATCAATTTTCAGGGCTTGCACGCTGTGCTAATTTGACCATCTGGCCAAGCTGCCCTGCAACTCTTTTTGTTTTTTTTTAACACCTTTTTGGACTGCTTTGAGCCTGCCAAATAACCCCAGCTGCGATGTCGATACCTACTGCGGATCCTCCTCCTCTTCTGAGCTATTGCCAGCGGCACCCACTTCCCCCACTGGATGCCAATCCGGGTCAACAACTGAGTCATCCATCACCTCCTCTTCAATTTCATCTGCACTACTGTGTCACCGTGTAAGGTGGTATAGTGTGCAGGAAGGGGCACCTGAGTTTCATCAGGGTCAGATTCTGGCTCAGTAGACTGCGAGGGCAATGTAGTGCTCTGGTTGAATGTACCAGCAGAATCATATAGTAGTGGCTGTGCATCAGTGCACTCCATGTCAGATTCATCTTGGACTGGGGAATTCAGGATTTGACTTGATAACCTAGGCATGGTATGCAAAAAGAGCTCCATGGAGTAATCTGTAGTGTGGCCTGCCGCATCCTTCACTTTTGGTGGGGGTGAAGGACACAAGTAAAGGTGTTGTTCCTGACCAGGAGCCTGCACTGACGACTCAGTGCTTGGAGTTTTTGAAACTTCAGAAGAGGAAGCGATAGAGCTGTAGGCTGTTTCGGCAATGTAAGCCAAAACCTGTTCCTGATGCTCCGGCTTTAAAAGCGGTTTACCTACTCCAGAAAAGGGAGCCTTCCTGGCCTTCTGGAGCCAGATGATGATGCAGGCTCAACACCTCCTGCCTTAGGTGCTATTGTGCTTTTGGCACTACCAGCAGATGCACCACCATCATCAGTACCAAGTGGCCCCCCACGCCCACGTCCACGGCCTCTTCCACCATACTTCCTCATGTTTGTGAAAATGTACCCAAAATAACAGCAGATATATGGTACTGTATCAGAAGCGTACAGCTGTATATGGTGAAGGTGAAAAATTTTAATCTCCTTATAAATTTGCAGAGTAACAGACACAGACTCTCACAGGCTCAGTATGGATTACACCAGAATATAAAAAGCAAAAAAGTGTACTGTATCAGAAGCGTACAGCCGTATACAGTGCTGGGGTAATTTTAAATCTCCGTATATATTTCAGGAGTAACACACAGACGCTCACAGGCTCAGTATGGAGTAGAACAGAATATAAAAAGCATAAAAAGTGTACTGTATCAGTAGCGTACAGCTGTATACATTGTTGGGGTAATTTTAAATCTCCGTATATATCTCAGGAGTAACACACAGACGCTCACAGGCTCAGTATGGAGTAGACCAGAATATGAAAAGCATAAAAAGTGTACTGTATCAGTAGCGTACAGCTGTATACAGTGTTGGGGTAATTTTAAATCTCCGTATATATTTCAGGAGTAACACACACACGCTCACAGGCTCAGTATGGAGTAGACCAGAATATGAAAAACATAAAATGTGTACTGTATCAGTAGCGATCAGCTGTATACAGTGCTGGGGTAATTTTAAATTTCAGAGTAACAAACAGACGCTCACAGGCTCAGTATGGAGTAGACCAGAATATGAAAAGCAGAAAAAGTGTACTGTATCAGTGGCGTACAGCTGTATACAGTGTTGGGGTAATTTTTAATCTCCGTACATAATTGAGGAGTAACACACAGAAGCTCTCTCAGTATGGATTTGACCGTAATACACAAGGCAGAAAAACGGTACTGTATCAGAAGATACCAGCTGTGTACGGTTTTGGGGAAAATTTAAATCTCCGTATATATTTCCGGAGTCACACACAGATAGTCAGCATGTATTTGTCCCTGACACCAGCCGGTACACGGTATTGTGAGGAGCGTGCAGTCATGGCCAAAAGTTTTGAGAATGACATAAATATTATATTTTCACATGATCTGCTGCCCTCTAGGGTTATTATGTGTGTTTGACAGATGTTTTTATCACAGATAGAAATATAATTGCAAACATATAAGTAACACAAGCTTATATTGACAGTTAGAATGAGTTAATGCAGCAAGTCAATATTTGCAGTGTTGACCCTTCTACTTCAGGACCTCTGCAATTCTCCCTGGCATGCTCTCAATCAACTTCTGGACCAAATCCTGACTGATAGCAGTCCATTCTTGCACAATCAATGCTTTCATTTTGTCAGAATCTTTAGGTTTTTGTTTGTCCACCCGTCTCTTGATGATTGACCACAAGTTCTCAATGGGATTAAGATCTGGGGAGTTTCCAGGCCATGGACCCAAAATCTCTATGTTTTGTTCCCTGAGCCATTTAGTTATCACCTTTGCTTTATGGCAAGGTGCTCCATCATGCTGGAAAAGGCATTGTTGATCGCCAAACTGCTCTTGGAGGGTTGGGAGAAGTTGCTCTTGGAGGACATTCTGGTAAAATTCTTTATTCATGGCTGTGTTTTTAGGCAAGACTGTGAGAGAGCCGATTCCCTTGGCTGAGAAGCAACCCCACACATGAATGGTTTCAGGATGCTTAACAGTTGGCATGAGACAAGACTGGTGGTAGCGCTCACCTTGTCTTCTCCGAATGAGGCGTTTTCCTGATGTCCCAAACAATCGAAAAGGGGATTAGTGTTGAGCGATACGATAATGAAAATATCGGCTATCGGCCGATATTAGCTCTATCGGCCTTTCGATAATTAGTTTAGATATTTTCGTCTTATCGAATACCGGAATCGGATTTGTCACTGTCACTGTGAGTGTCCGTCGGTCGGGTCTGTCAGGAGTCAGCGGCACTTACCTGGCAGAAGATCTCCGGCGGTCACGGGCTGGACTGCTTCATGGCCGCCATCATCTTTCCCCGGCGGTCACATGCAGTTTCTCGCGATAACTGCAGTGACTGCTGGGTAATCCCGGCCGTAAAGCAGTCAGTCCGATGACGTCACCGCCGGGGAAGCAGGTAATCAGCTGTGCTGCGCCGGGATGACAGGCTCTGCCTGTCATTCTGATGTAGCAGAGCTGGATCGTCGTGGGACACTCGTTACTATGGACTGCGTCGGTCAGGTGGTATACTTTTTTTTTTTTTTTCATTTTTTTACAGGAGATCGATGGCGTCGCAGGATGAGACAGTAATAAAAGAAATGAAAACTGTGTTTTTTTTTTTTTTATTAAATTAAAAAACTTTTTTAGGAACATTCACCCGTCCGGGTACATAAACAATTCAACTATTTACATACAGGGACCCTGTCCGGGTTATTTAGACTTCTTTGGCTGGCCTCTTCCAGGTACCACCTGGTACTCTTCTTGAGATTGCCAAACATCCGAGGCACCAAGGACCACCAGGACCTGATGACGTCGTGTGGCCTGTACAGTGACGTCGTGACCCGCTATCTGGGTCTGTGTGGCCACCTCTTTCATCTCCCTCCGGGTCTGGAGCCCTATGTCCCGGACTGTACGAACCCCAGGGGGCCTAACAGGCGCCGGGTACGGGCCTGCTATACTTATCATGTCCATAGCTGGGGCTGCTGAGGAGACCACTGAGGGAGTGTCACGCTGTATAGCAGATATATATATGTGATGTCAGTAATCTATATCAAAAGGTCAACATACAATTAACATGCGCATAGATATATGATAACATAGAATTACCTGACAGAATGTCCAGTGGGTCAATACTGAATCCGATATACGCTGTCTCCGGCTAGAGGGTGACCGGGGTCTATGCTGACCCTAAACTGGGGTCCTAACTAATCCCTCAACCTGGAGGTACTGTTAAAGGTACAGAGGTCCAGGCCACCAGCGTAAACCCTGTCTCCTATCAATCCCTGCCAACTGTAATCTAGTCCTAAGAAGGACCCTGATTAACACCATAGGGAATGAACAGGTAACGGTTAATGAACAGAAAGACATACAAGAAAGACAAGAAATAAAGTAAATAAAGTCTTACATACAACACTCACACACAGTAGGAACACCTAAGGTCTCAGAGAAAAACTATAAGCTGTAAGAGAAAAAACAACTAAGGAGCTCTTAGCATAAGTATTCTCAGAACCGATCCAGTCTGCTAGACTACATGAATGCTTTCACCGGCGTCTAACACCCAGACTGGCAGGAATAATAAAGGAAACTAATAATTAGTCAGAATGTGCAATCGCGACGATCTTCGTGGCGATGCACCCATGACAGTACCCCCCCTTCTACGAGGGGCCTCCGGACCCTCATGACCAGGTCTGTCCGGGTGAGTTGTGTGAAAGGTCCGAACCAATCGATCTGCGTTAACATCAGACGCAGGGACCCACGTCCCCTCCTCAGGACCATACCCCCTCCAATGAACTAAGTACTGAAGGGATCGGCGACTGAGACGTGAGTCAATGATTTTCGACCCATGAATTTCCACGTTATCATTGACCACCACTGAAGGAAGTAGAGGTGACGGTATGACTGGTGCCACATATTTTTTAAGTAATGACTTGTGAAACACATTATGATTTTTAAACGTAGGAGGGAGGTCCAGACGAAATGCCACAGGATTAATTATGGAACTGATCCTGTACGGCCCGATGAATCTGGGACCCAACCTCCAGGAGGAAACTTTAAGTTTTATATTCCTGGTAGACAACCACACCAGATCGTTCACCTTCAGATCTCGACCAGAAACTCTCCTCCTATCAGCCATCCGTTTGTAACGGTTCCCCGTAACCTTCAGTCTTAACCGATCTGGAACTATCAGTCTCCTGGAAGTCCCACCGGGGCATCCCCCTGAGCCCCCAATACCTCCCCCTCAAGCTCAGAGCATACAGCTGACACTACAACTCCCTCCTGAGGAATAGGAACCGGATCATCCATCCTCCCGGTCCCTGGGAAAGTACGAGATAAGGCATCAGGAAGCAACTTTATTGAGCAGTCATATGCGCGATGAGGAGGTAACTCTTTACACCCCTCCTCTGAAAACATCTCCCCAAAGTCCTCCAGAAAAGGAGGCAAAGTCCTAGGCACAACCGCACCGATGACCGTGCTCATGCAGTTATTCCTGCAAAATTCACCCCACTGGCTTATCTTTCTGGATTGCCAATCAATCACTGGGTTATGTTTAGCCAACCAAGGAAGTCCCAACACAATAGGAGTAGGTAGACCCTCCAACACATAACAAGACAATTGCTCTTTATGTATTGCCCCTACCCGAAGATCTATGTTATGAACAGCTTGTACCAAGCTACCTTGACCAAAAGGTCTAGAATCAATAGAGAGTATAGGGACCGGTTTGGCCAATACACTCAGTTGCATACCATGCACCTGGGCAAACCGAGCGTCCACCAGATTAGCCCCGGACCCACTATCAAGAAAAACAGAAATCCTCTCAGTTCTAGTACCAATCACCACCTCCGCAGGCACGAGAAACTGAGAGGGATTTGGGGACGAAATACACACTCCCAGGTTAACTCCTTGGCTCAAAGAGGTCCGGGATGGACACCCCCCAACAAAATGTCCCTCTCTCCCGCAAAAGAAACACCTTCTAGTCTTGCGGCGCACCGCCGATTCCCTCCTACAAAAAGATGTCCCTCCCAACTGCATGGGTTCCTCAGAACAGACCAGGGGAACCTCAGTATAAGGGACTTTAGTAGTAGGTGGAGTCATCACGGGAGGCGGAGTTACCTCGCGTCTTCCCCGAAGTCGTCTATCAATGCGAATAGCGAGGGCCATAGCAGCCTCCAGTGATGGAGGAGAATCATACTGAGCCAACACATCTTTTAATTTGTCAGACAACCCTTGACAAAACTGGCTCCTAAGAGCTGGGTCATTCCACTGAGTATCTGTTGCCCATCTACGGAACTCAGAAGAATATTCCTCCGCTGGACGATTTCCTTGCCGTATTTTACGTAACTTTGTTTCAGCAAGGGAAACTCGATCCGGATCATCATATACCAGACCCAGGGCAGTAAAAAATCGATCCACTGACTGGAGATCTGGGGAGCCTGGAGGAATAGAGAACGCCCAAGATTGAGGGTCCCCTTGTAAGAGCGAGATAACAATTCCCACCCTCTGCTCTTCACTCCCAGATGACCGAGGCCGCAGCCGAAAGTACAATTTACATGCCTCCCGGAAAGTAAAAAATTTGTCCCGCCCACCAGTGAACCTGTCCGGGAGAGCAACCTTAGGTTCAGATCTGGTTTGCTCCGGGGGGGACAAAACCTTGGACTTAATGTCTGCAAATTCCATGGACAACCCCTGCAACTGCCGGGCCAGCTGGGCTACTGGATCCATGACAGCTGGGGAGAATCTTTAGTTGGGCCGGTGAAAATGTCACGCTGTATAGCAGATATATATATGTGATGTCAGTAATCTATATCAAAAGGGCAACATACAATATAACATGCGCATAGATATATGATAACATAGAATTACCTGACAGAATGTCCAGTGGGTCAATACTGAATCCGATATACGCTGTCTCCGGCTAGAGGGTGACCGTGGTCTTTGCTGACCCTAAACTGGGGTCCTAACTAATCCCTCAACCTGGAGGTACTGTTAAAGGTACAGAGGTCCAGGCCACCAGCGTAAACCCTGTCTCCTATCAATCCCTGCCAACTGTAATCTAGTCCTAAGAAGGACCCTGATTAACACCATAGGGAATGAACAGGTAACGGTTAATGAACAGAAAGACATACAAGAAAGACAAGAAATAAAGTAAATAAAGTCTTACATACAACACTCACACACAGTAGGAACACCTAAGGTCTCAGAGAAAAACTATAAGCTGTAAGAGAAAAAACAACTAAGGAGCTCTTAGCATAAGTATTCTCAGAACCGATCCAGTCTGCTAGACTACATGAATGCTTTCACCGGCGTCTAACACCCAGACTGGCAGGAATATAAAGGAAACTAATTAGAACATAATCAAAAGCAGCCGGGCGAGGCTGGACCTAGTCTTAGCAAAGAGCTAGGTAAAATTAACTCTCTCATTACCAAAAAACAAAGAAACAGCAGCTCAGCTGTGAGAAGTCAGAATGTGCAATCGCGACGATCTTCGTGGCGATGCACCCATGACAGGGAGGCTGGGGAGATTTACGGCGTGGGTGGGCACTTTTGCAGAGGCCTGGATGTGGGAGGCTGAAGGCTTCGAGGGTCTCACAGGTTCCTCACACACTGGGGAGTAGGGGTCGCACCTGGTAACATTTAGGGCGTACCACCCATTGTAACCCCAGTGTCGGGTGTAAGTCACCAAGTCTCCTGGCAACAGGTCCCTCCCCGGGTGTCCTTCTGGGAGGTGAGCCTCCACGTCCCGCCGGGTCACAAAGACTTCTAAATAAAGTCCAGGCTCCTTGATGAAGCCCCAACCACCTTTCAATTTAAAGCTCCGTACTGCACCCTTACGCCGCGGCTCACTCAGGGTTCCTTTATCCTTTTTCATCCGGTCCTTATCTGCCCGGTCCTTCTCCAGGTGACGTTGGCGAAGTTTTAGGGTTTCTCGCTGCTCCCTTTGTCGCTCTGCTTCCCGCTCCCAACGTCTCCACTCTTCCTCCTGACGCCGGTTGAAATTCTCCTCCACCAGCTGCTCCATGTCTCCACCACTCCACTGCAGCTTACAGTGTCCGGTTTGCGGCAGCTCTCCTGTCGCCCCCCAGTCCTGGCAGCGCTCCCCTGCGGAGGAAGCAGACGGCTCTAAATCAGATGACAGTCGGGGCTCCGGTACAGGCAGGTAGTGCTCTGGTGCCTGCGCGGCCTCCTCCATGAGGACGGGTGTCGCTTCTTCTGTCTCAGCAACGGGGGCAGACAGCGGGATCTGGGGTGCTGCTGACGGTGCTGCGGTTTTTGCAGGAACGGTGCCTCCACTGCGACAACGTCAACCGGATCACATTGCAAGGACTCCTCTACTAGAACGGGTGCCTCACCTTCCGGTACAGACACTTCAGGTAAGAGGGATTGGCGCCGCTCCAAGTTTATTTTTAGGGCACGCCAGCTGGCTTCCATCCTGGCGACCTCCTCCCGGTGCCGGACCAGGCCTCTTAGGGTATCCTCCGCTTCTTGCAGCGTAGGAGGGTTTACAGGCCGGGTGCCCAACGGTGATTCTGTGGCGATCGGGTTGCTTCCTTGGGGGGAGAGCTCTGACTGCTCCATCCCTTCCCACTTCTGCTCGTCGTGTCCATTAGCCATCTCTGCCAAGTCACATGTGTCATTAGCATCTGGAGAGGGCCCCTCTTTTGTAGTGAGGCGGGACCTTCGTGTTAGTTTCCGCACACTGAGGAGGATGAGGAGGCGGAACTCCAGAGCTGTGGGGCACGATGTTACATTGCAGTACCATTTACAGTGGGCGGCCATCGTTTTCACGCCACTGAGTGAGTGACACCCACGAAGAGCACGCCCTTCTTCTTCACCAGTGCCTCGTCGTGACGCAGATATGGCGGAAGAATGGCAAATACATTCTCTGATGATTTTAGCAATTCTCAAGCACAAAACCAGTGCAATTCAGGCACACAGGACTCGCTTATAGCGAGCTACAGAATCCTGTTCGTGACGCCCAAGTTGAGTCGCACAGAGCCAGAGGTTTTCGGGGTACTCGGCACCGAGCCCGTCGACTTCTATGGGGTATGTCACGTCTTTACCCGGCAATTGAATTAGAGTCGATTTTACTATGTAGAAGTGTATAAACTATAAATATATGTATATATATATGTCACAATGACATGTATATATATATATATATAATATGTATTCTATGTGTGTATATTTTGTGTTTACAACGAAAGAAAGGGTTTTTTTTGTTGCGATATTTTGTTCCCATAGACTTACATGGGACTTCCGGTATCGAAATCGGATATCGACGATATTTAGTGCTATCGGCGATACAATTTCGATACGATATTTTTAGATATCGAGCAATATCGCTCAACACTAAAGGGGATTCATCAGAGAAAATAACTTTACCCCAGTCTTCAGCAGTCCACTGCCTGTACCTTTTGCAGAATATCAGTCTGTCCATGATTTTTTTTTCTGGAGAGAAGTGGCTTCTTTGCTGCCCTCCTTGAGACCAGGCCTTGCTCCAAGAGTCTCCGCCTCACAGTGAGTGCAGATGCACTCATACCTGCCTGCTGCCATTCCTGAGCAAGCTCTGCACTGCTGGTAGCCCCATCCCGCAGCTGAAACACTTTTAAGAGACGGTCCTGGCGCTTGCTGGTCTTTCTTGGGCGCCCTGGAGCCTTTTTGGCAACAATGGAACCTCTCTCCTTGAAGTTCTTGATGATGCGATAGATTGTTGACTGAGGTGCAATCTTTCTAGCTGCGATACTCTCCCCTGTTAGGCCATTTTTGTGCATTGCAATGATGACTGCACGTGTTTCTTTAGAGAGAGATAACCATGGTTAACAGAAGAGAAACAATGATGCCAAGCACCAGCCTCCTTTTAAAGTGTCCAGTGGTGTCATTCTTACTTAATCATGACAGATTGATCTCCAGCCATGTCCTCATCAACATCCACACCTGTGTTAATGGAGCAATCACTGAAAAGAGGTTAGCTGGTCCTTTTAAGGCAGGGCTGCATTGATGTTGAAATGTGTTTTGGGGGATAGAGTTCATTTTCTAGCCAAATATTGACTTTGCAAGTAATTGCTGTTAAGCTGATCACTCTTTATAGCATTCTGGAGTATATGCAAATTGCCATTAGAAAAAGTGAAGCAGTAGACTTTGTAAAAATTAATATGTGTGTCATTCTCAAAACTTTTGGCCATGACTGTACAGCTCTATACGATGTGGGAAAAAGTGAACGCTTGGTAACTGTGCAGAAAAAAAGATTAAAAGTAAGCTGTGTTAAAAAGCACTCTGCACAGCAGTGTACACACAGCAATACAGCTAGCAGGCAGCCTAATAATCAGCTCTGCTGCTGCACACAAGAAATTCCTCCCCTGTTACAGGCAGGCAGCCTAACAATCTGCTCTGCTGCTGCACACAATATATTCCTCCCCTGTCACTGGCAGGCAGCCTAATAATCAGCTCTGCTGCTGCACACAAGCAATTTCTCCCCTGTCACTGGCAGGCAGACTAAGAACCAGCACTGCTGAGCACAACAAAATCCTCCCCTGTCACTGCACACTAACTGTACAGCTAATCGCTATCAGCACAAGCACAGAATTAGTTTTTTTTTTCCTGCCTAATGCTCTCCTTACTGAGAACCAGCTGCAGCAACCTCTCCCTACGCTAAGATCGGCAGAAGTAAAATGGCGTTCGGCGGTGAGGGCTTTTATGGGCACTGTGACGCCACACAAAGCAAGCCAATCACTGCAATGCCCTTCTCTAAGATGGTGGTGGCCACTGCCCATGTCATCGCGTTACCCACAGTGTGAGTCCTTGCTCATTGGCTGAGAAAAGGCCCTTCAACCATTATGGGAAAATCGACTTTGGCGCTTGGGTCGCCGAGCGCACGGCCGACCTCACACTATGGTCAGGTTTCGCTCGGCGAAACCCAACTTTGGCGAAAGTCGGTTTTTTTTAATCTGACCGACCTGTTTCGCTCAACTCTACTTATCACCACTGGAATGGATCCTGATAAAATTAATTTTTGCCTAGACCTGCTCACTAGAGTTGAGCGAAACAGGTCGGCCAGATTCATAAATCGCCGACTTTTGCCAAAGTCGGGTTTCGCCGACCGAAACCCTAACATAGAGTGAAGTCGGCCATGCGGTTGGCAAAACGAGCGCCAAAGTCGGATTTCCCAGAATGCTTGCAGGTGCCTTTTTTTCAGCCAATGAGCAAGGACGTACACTGTGGGCAATGAGATGACATGTGCGGCGTCCACCACCATCGTAGAGAAGGGCATTGCAGTGATTGGCTTGCTTTGTGGGGTGTCATAGTGTCTATAAAAACCCTCACCGCCGACCTGCATTTTACTTCTGCTGATCTTAACAGTAGGGAGATGTTGCTGTTTATCAGTTGGGAGAGAGTTAGGGCTGTAAAGATATAAGAAGTTCTTATGTGCTTGTGCAGATAGCAATTGTGCTGTACAGTTAGTGTGCAGTGACAGGGGAGGATTTTCTTGTGTGCAGCAGCGCTGGTTATTAGGCTGCCTGATAGCTGTATTGCTGTGTGTACACTGGTGTGCAGACTGCTTTTTACACAGCACTAATACTTTTATTCTTTTTTCCTGCACAGTTACTGACCGTTCATTTTTTCCCACATCGTATAGAGCAGTATGCTCCTCACACACTACCGTGTACCGGCTGGTATCACGGACAAATACATGCTGACTATCTGTGTGTGACTCCGGAATTAAATACGGAGATTTTAATATTTCCCTACACCGTATACAGCTGTACGCTCCTCATACAGTACCGTATATCTGCTGTTTGTATTACGGTGAAATCCATACTGAGAGAACGTCTGTGTGTGACTCTGGAAATAAATACGGAGATTTAAATTTTCCCCTACACTGTATACAGCTGTACGCTCCTCATACAGTACCGTATATCTGCTGGTATTACTGTCAAATCCATACTGAGTGAGCGTCTGTGTGTGACTCCAGAAATATATACGAGATTTAAATTATTCACTACACCGTATACAGCTGTAAGCTTCTGATACAGTACCGTATATCTGCTGTCTGTATTACGGTGAAATCCATACTGAGTGAGCGTCTGTGTGTGACACCGAAAATAAATACTGAGATTTAAATTTTCCCCTACACCGTATACAGCTGTGTGCTCCTCATACAGTACTGTATATCTGCTGGTATTACGGTCAAATACATACTGAGTGAGCGTCTGTGTGTGACTCCGGAAATATATACGGAGATTTAAATTATTCACTACACCGTATGCAAATTGCCTCTTCAAACAAAGAGGACTTGTACTCTATAGCGCCACCTATTGGAAGTAGCGATCCTACAAGTCACAATCAACCCTTTAACGAGTCTTGTAATATGACTTAGGATAAAAGCCAAATCAGAATCTCCATTTACAGACACGGTGTTTCGGACTATTGGTCCTCGTCAGTGCAAACCAATAGTCCGAAACACCGTGTCTGCAAATGGAGATTCTGATTTGGCTTTTATCCTAAGTCATATTACAAGACTCGTTAAAGGGTTGATTGTGACTTGTAGGATCACTACTTCCAATAGGTGGCGCTATAGAGTACAAGTCCTCTTTGTTTAAAGAGGCAATTTGCATATTAAAATTTCCCAGAGGAGCATTGCACGGTGAATAAGCCTCCTTACCTCGACACGCCAGAGCTGGTATGTCACTCTTCACAAGGAGAAACCTTACCCCCTAGACCTCACTACACCGTATACAGACGTACGCTCCTCATACAGTACAGTATATCTGCTGTTTGTATTACGGTCAAATACATAGTGAGTGAGCGTCTGTGTGTGACTCCGGAAATATGAACGGAGTTTTAAGTTTTTCCCTACACCGTATACAGCTGTAAGCTTCTGATACAGTACCGTATATCTGCTGTCTGTATTACAGTGAAATCCATATACTGGTAGTAGAGTTATCTGTGTGTAGCCTATCTCCGGAAATATAATACGGAGATTTAATTTATTTTCCCCTACCCCGTATACAGCTGTATGCTCCTCATACAGTACCGTATATTTGCTGGTATTACGATCAAATCCATACTGAGTGAGCGTCTGTATGTGATTCCAGAAATAAATACGGAGATTTTAATTTTCCCCTACACCGTATACAGCTTTGCGCTCCTCATAAAGTACTGTATATCTGCTGTTTGTATTACGGTCAAATACATACTGAGTGAGCGTCTGTGTGTGACTCCGGAAATATATATAGAGATTTAAATTTTTCGCTACACCGTATACAGCTGTACGCTTCTCATACAGTACAGTACAGTATATCTGCTGTTTGTATTACATTCAAATCCATACTGTGTGAGAGTCTGTGTGTGACTCCGGAAATATATACGGAGATTTAAATTTTTCCCTACACCATATACAGCTGTACGCACCTCATACAGTACCATATATCTGCTGGTATTTTTGGTACATTTTCCCAAACATGAGGAAGTATGGTGGAAGAGGCCGCGGATGTGGGCGGGGGGGCCAGCTGGTACTGATGGTGGTGGTGGTGCATCTGCTGGTAGTGCCAAAAGCACAATAGCACCTAAGGCAGGAGGTGTTGAGCCTGCATCATTGTCTGGTTCCAGAAGGCCTGGAAGGCTCCCTTTTCTGGGATTACGTAAACCGCTTTTAAAGCCGGAGCATCAAGAACAGGTTTTGGCTTACATTGCCGAAATAGCCTCCAGCTCTATCGCCTCCTCTTCTGAAGTTTCAAAAAAGGCAAGCACTGAGTCGTCAGTGCACGCTCCTGGTCAGGAACAACACCTTTCCTTGTGTCCTTCACCCCACCAAAAGTGAAGCATGCAGCAGGTCACACTTCAGATTACTCCATGGAGCTCTTTTCACATACCATGCCTGGGTTATCAAGTCAACTCCCGAATTCCGCAGTCCAAGATGAATCTGACATTGAGTGCACTGATGCACAGCCACTGCTATATGATTCTGCTGGTACATTCACCCAGAGCTCTACATTGCCCTCGCAGTCTACTGAGCCAGAATCTGACACTGATGAAACTCAGGTGCCCCTTCCCGCATACTCTACCACCTTACACGGTGACACAGAGGAAGGTGCAGATGAAATTGAAGAGGAGGTGATGGATGACCTAGTTGTTGACCCGGATTGGCATCCATTGGGGGAAGAGGGTGCCGCTGGCAATAGCTAAGAAGAGGAGGAGGATCCGTAGCAGGCATCGACATCGCAGCTGCGGTTATCTGGCAGCCCCGTAGCAGTCCAAAAACGTGTTAAAAAAACAAAAAAAGTTGCAGGACAGCTTGGCCAGATGGTCAAATTAGCACAGCGTGCAATCCGTGAAAATTTATCCCATAGAAGGAACAGTGCAGTGTGGCACTTTTTTAACCAAAATCCTATTGATGAGGCAAAGGTTATCTGTAAGAAGTGCGGAAGGACCTTTAGCCGATAGAAAAATCTACAAAATTTGAATACCAGTTGCATGCTTAGCCATTTAAACACCATGCACTTGCAAGTGTGGACGGACTACAAAACCTCAGGTAGCACATCTGCACCTGCTCTGACTGACGGTAGCCAGCAATGCTGCATCGCTTCCCCCACTGTAAGCCCACCGGTTAGCACACCACCAGCAAGAAATGTTGAGGTGTCGTCGCAAGGCCAAAGCAGTCAGATAATCACAATGTTTTTCCAACGAAAGACTGCATCTAGGCCATCATCACCACCACCACCATCACCATCACCAACCCTCTCTCAGTCCGCCATGTCCACCGCTAGTTCCATCATATGCAGCTCTCAAGTCCAGCTCACACTAGCAGAGAATCTGAGTAGGACAAGAAAGTACTCATCCTCTCATCCGTGTACACTGGCTTTGAATGCCTACATTGCCAAACTGATCTCATTAGAGATGATGCCCTTCCGCTTGGTTGAAAGCACAGCTTTCCGAGAGCTCATGGCCTACGCTGTCCCATGCTATGAACTATCCAGTCAGCACTTCTTTTATAGAAAAAACATCCTTGCCCTTCACCTGCATGTGAAAGACCACATTGTCCATGCACTCAAACAATCAGTGAGTGGAAAGGTGCACCTCACAACAGATGTATGGGCCAGTAGGCGTGGACAGGGCCGTTACGTGTCCATCACTGCGCACTGGGTTAATGTGGTGGATGCAGGGTCCACAGGGGACAGCGGCGGTGGGACAGTGCTGCCTAGCCCACGGTTTAGGCAACAGTTGGCTGCAGGTGTTAGACCCTCCTCCTCCAGAAGCGAAATCTCGTCGACAGAGCACAGTCGCACGAGCACTCCATCCGCAGATGCCAGTGTTGCACACAAGGTGTCCCACTATCGAACAGCTAGTGTTAAGCGTCAGCAGGCTGTTTTAAAGATGATGTCTTTGGGTGACAACAGACACACCACGGAGGTTCTGGCCGACTACTTGCAGCGAGAAACTGAGTCATGGCTGGGCAGTTGACATCTTGCTCCAGGCAAGGTAGTCAGTGATAACGGACGTAATTTTGTGGCAGCCATAGCCCTGGCAAAATTCAGACACATACCTTGCCTGGCTCACACCTTGAACCTGGTGGTGAAGCGCTTCATAAATAATTATCCGGAGTTACCAGCCCTGCTCCATAAGGTGCGAAGACTGTGCTCGCACATCCATCGCTCGCCCGTAGACTCCAGTAGTATGCAGAGGCTGCAGCGATCGCTCTACCTCCCCAAACACCGCCTAATCATAGATGTTGCAACAAGGTGGAACTCCACCATGCACATGGTTGAGAGGCTGTGCGAACAGAGGCAGGCTGTAATGCATTTGTGGGAGGATACACGGTCAGGCAGTTTGAGGGCAGACATGGAGTTGTCGGATGTGCAGTGGTCAAAGCTGAAAGACCTCTGTAGTCCTTCAGTGTTTTGAGGAATGCACACGGCTGGTAAGCGCAGACGACGCCATCATAAGCATGAGCATCCCACTTATGAGTCTGCTCATGCAAACTTTGACGCACATTAAGGATCAGGCGTCTGCAGCGGAGGAGTAGGAGGGAAGCCTTGATGACAGTCCGGCATTGTCTGCTCAGGGAACTGTCCTGGACGAGGTGGAAGCAGAAGAGGAAGAGGAGGAGGAGGAGGTAGAGGGGGATGATTATTTTGGAGAGGAGGATGCTTCTCAGGGGGCAAGAGAAAATGTTGGCTTGCCAAGGTCAGGTACAGGGTTTGTGCGTGACTGGAGGGATGTGGATTTGGCAGAAAGTGCTCCTCCACCCACCACTGGATAGTGCATCATTGACACCTGGAACATTGGCCCAGTTGTGTGATTATGTCTTGCGAATCCTAAAAAGGGACCTCCGCATTCCCAAAATTATGAAGGATGACGACTAGAGATGAGCAACTTTGCCTTTTGTAGGGTCGAGTCGGGTTTCATGAAACCCGACTTTCTCAAAAGTCGAGTCGAACGAAATCGGCCGACTATCGGGAAAAGTAGATGGTCCGACTGAAGCACGAAACCCAATGCAAGTCAATGGGGAAGCAAAGTCGGCAGGGAGTGGAGGACAGTAAACACACCTACAGTGCCCATTTGAATGGCAACGACATCAATTCTTATTACTTAAGCTTGGCAACCTTAATTAACTTTATAATAATAGTTACGCATTGAAAACTGGGGTTATTTGGCTAAACTTGTGGGGGGTAGGGCTGGCTCCTGGTTTTTCTGTGCGCCGGGCCAAAGAGTGTCAGTGGGCACCTTTAACACATACCACAATTCATGATGCTCCGATACGGCACAGAAATATAGGTATAGTACAATGAAAAATACTTCACTTTTTACATGACATGACTGATATCTATGTTAAAATCTACAATAGCTCAAAAACCGGACAGCATATTCCTCCATACAGTATTATGGCCAACACATAATGCGCCATACAGAATAATGAGCCCCATATATTGCTCCATACATAATTGGTCCAATATAATGCTCCATACAGTATATGATGAGCTCCACATACTGCTCCAGTATATAATAGTCCCCATATAATGTGTCATAAAGTATAGGACGGTCCCCATAGAGTAGAAAGAGCCCCACATATTGCTCCATACAGTATAATGAGTCGCACATAAAGCTCCATACAGTATATGATGGGCCCCATATATTGCTCCATACAGAATGGGCTCCATATAATGCTCCATACAGAATAGGCTCCATATGTGCCCCATATGATGCTCCTTACCCTATATGATGCCCCATAAATAATGAATCCCATATGATTTTCCAGTATATGATGGGCCCCATGGATGATGCTCCAGTGTCTTATGGGCCAAAAATAATGCTCTATATATAATGGGCCCCATTTATAATGCTCTATTGTATAATGGTCCCCGTAAATGCTGTTCTAGTGTCTGTTTTCCCCCTTTTAGAATGCTCCAGTATATGATGGGTCGCATGGATGATGCTCCAGTGTATGATCTGCCCCATTTAGAATGCTCCAGTATATGATGGGCCACATGGATGCTGCTCCAGTGTCTGATCTGCCCCATTTAGAATGCTCCAGTATATGATGGGCCCCATGGATGATGCTCCAGTGTATGATGGGCCAATATAATGCTCCATATATAATGGGCCCCATTTATAATGATCCAGTGTATAATAGGCTCCGTAAATGCTGCTCCAGTTTCTGTTTTCACCCTTTTAGAATGCTCCAGCATATGATGGGCCCCATGGATGCTGCTTCAGTGTGTGATCTGCC
This sequence comes from Oophaga sylvatica, assembly GCA_033576555.1. Taxonomy (NCBI): domain Eukaryota; kingdom Metazoa; phylum Chordata; class Amphibia; order Anura; family Dendrobatidae; genus Oophaga; species Oophaga sylvatica. The sequence goes on from JARQOD010002165.1 coordinate 50,781, forward strand.
CCATTTAGAATGCTCCAGTATATGATGGGCCCCATGGATGATGCTCCAGTGTCTTATGGGCCAAAATAATGCTCCATATATAATGGGCCCCATTTATAATGCTCCATTGTTTAATAGTCCCCGTAAATGCTGCTCCAGTGTCTGTTTTCCCCTTTTTAGAATGCTCCAGTACATGATGGGCCCCATGGATGCTGCTCCAGTGTCTGATCTGCACCATTTAGAATGCTCCAGTATATGATGGGCCCCATGGATGATGCTCCAGTGTCTGATCTGCCCCATTTAGAATGCTCCAGTATATTATGGGCCCCATGGATGATGCTCCAGTGTTTTATGGGCCAAAATAATGCTCCATATATAATGGGCCCCATTTATAATGCTCCATTGTATAATGGTCCCCGTAAATGCTGCTCCAGTGTCTGTTTTCCCCTTTTTAGAATGCTCCAGTACATGATGGACCCCATGTATGCTGCTCCAGTGTCTGATCTGCACCATTTAGAATGCTCCAGTATATGATGGGCCCCATGGATGATGCTCCAGTGTCTGATCTGCCCCATTTAGAATGCTCCAGTATATTATGGGCCCCATGGATGATGCTCCAGTGTTTTATGGGCCAAAATAATGCTCCATATATAATAGGCCCCATTTATAATGCTCCAGTGTATAATGGGCCCCGTAGATGCTGCTCCAGTGTCTGATGTCCCCCATTTAGAATGCTCCAGTACATGATGGGCCCTGTAGTTGCTGCTCCAGAGTCTGATGTCCCCCATTTAGAATGCTCCAGTGTATGATGGACCCTATCTGTGATGCTCAAGTGTATGCTGGGCCCCATATATAATTCTCCAGTGTATAATGCTCCCCATATATTGCTCCAAACATTAAAAAAAATTAAATACCTCTCCTCGCTGTGCACTGCTCTACTCTGGACTCCTCAGCGTCGCCATCTTACAGCTCTCTGCACTTGGACTGCTTAGGCAGAGGGCGTACAGACATGACGTCATCACGCTCTCTACCTGAAAGTCACTGTCAGGAAACGTGGAAGACGTTACAGCGATGGAGCAGGGAGAGGTAAGTATTGCAAGTGCTGGGGCCCTGAGCAAGCAGGGGGAGCCGACTCGTGGGCGACGGCACTGGCACAGGGCCCCTCATAGTGCGCCGATGTGTCTGATGGTGAGTGGGCCCCCCACCATCAGAGACACTTTTTTGTACTATGAGGGGCCCTGTGCCAGCGCCGTCACTCACGAGTCGGCCCCCCCACCTGCTCAGGAACCGGCACTTGCCCCGGTGTGCCAGGTGCTGACGCCGGCCCTGGGGGGGTATTTGTAGGTTTTGTAGTCGTCCACGCTTGCAAGTGCATGTTCAATAAATGTCTAAGCATGCAACTGGTATTCAAATTTCTGAGATTTTTCCCTCGGCTAAAGGTCCTTCCGCACTTCTTACAGATAACCTTTGCCTCATCAATAGGATTTTGGTCAAAAAAGTGCCACACTGGACTCTTTCTATTATGGTATACATTTTCAGGTCTTGCACCCTGTGCTAATTTGACCGTCTGGCCAAGCTGTCCTGCAACTCTTTTTGTTTTTTTAAGACGTTTTTGGACTGCTTTGCGCCTGCCAGATAACCGCTGCTGTGATGTCGATGCCTGCTGCGGATCCTTCTCCTCTACTGAGAGCGGCACCCTCATCCCCCAATGGATGCCAATCTGGGTCAACAACTGGGTCATCCATCACCTCCTCTTCAATTTCATCTGCACCTTCCTCTGTATTACCGTGTATGGTGGTAGAGTATGCAGGAAGGAAACCTGAGTTTCATCAGGGTCAGATTCTGGCTCAGTAGACTGCGAGGGCAATGTAGAGCTCTGGGTGAATGTACCAGCAGAATCATCTAGCAGTGGCTGTGCATCAGTGCACTCCATCTCTGATTCATGTTGGACTGGGAAATTCAGGATTTGACTTGATAACCCAGACATGGTATGTGAAAAGAGCTCCATGGAGTAATCTGAAGTGTGGCCTGCCGCATCCTTCACTTTTGGTGGGGGTGAAGCACACAAGGAAAGTTGTTGTTCCTGACCAGGAGCCTGCAGTGACGACTCAGTGTTTGCATTTTTTGAAACTTCAGAAGAGGAGGCGATAGAGCTGGAGGCTATTTCGGCAATGTAAGCCAAAACCTGTTCCTGATGCTCCGGTTTTAAAAGCAGTTTACCTACTCCCAGTAAAGGGAGCCTTCCAGGCCTTCTTGAGCCAGACGATGACGCCGGCTCAACACCTCCTGCCTTAGGTGCTATTATGGTTATGGCACTTCCAGCAGATGCACCACCACCATCAGAACCAGCTGGCTCCCCATGCGCACATCCGCTGCCTCTTCCACTATACTTCCTCATTTTTTAAAAAATGTACCCAAAATACCAGCAGATATATGATACTTTATCAGAAGTGTACAGCTGTATACAGTCTAGGGATAATTGAAAATCTCTGTATATATTTCAGGAGTCACACACATACGCTCTCAGGCTCAGTATAGATTACACCAGAATATAAAAAGTCAAAAAAGGGTAATGTATTAGAAGCATACAGCTGTATACCGTGTTGGGGTAATTGTAAATCTCTGTATATTTTGCCAGAGTCAGACACAGGCTCTCACAGGCTCAATATGGATCACACCAGAAAATAAAAAGTAGAAAAAGGGTAATGTATCAGAAGCATACAGCTGTATACAGTGTTGGGATAATTCTTAAATCTCCGTATATATTTCCGGAGTAACAGACAGACTCTCAGAGGCTTAGTATGGATCACACCAGAATATAAAAAGCAGATCCGCAAGAAATAATCACACATGTGGGCCAATATTCCAGGTGTCAATGATGCACTTAGAGTGGTGGGTGGAGGAGGACTTTCTGGCAAAAAGGGTACTGTATCACCAGATACCAGGTATAAATAGTATTGTGAAAATATTCTCAATCTCCGTATATATTTCAGGAGGCAGACACAGGCGCTCTCAGGCTCAGTATGGATTACACAAGAATATAAAAAGATGAAAAAGGGGTACTGTATCAGCAGATACCAGGTATATATAGTATAGTGAAATTATTGGAAATCTCTGTATATATTTCAGGAGGCAGACACAGACGCTCTCAGGCTCAGTATGGATTACACAAGAATATAATAAGAAGAAAAAGGGGTACTGTATCAGCAGATACCAGGTATATATAGTATAGTGAAAATATTCTAAATCTCCGTACATATTTCAGGAGTAACACACACACGCTCACAGGCTCAGTATGGATTACACCAGAATATGAAAAGCAGAAAAAGTGTACTGTATCAGTAGCATACAGCTGTATACAGTCTTGGGGTATTTTAAATCTCCATATATAATTCAGGAGTAACACACACGCTCACAGGCTCAGTATGTATTACACCAGAATATGTAAAGCATAAAAAGTGTACTGTATCAGTAGCGTACAGCTGTATACAGTGTTGGGGTAATTTTAAATCTCCGTATATATTTCAGGAGTAACACACAAACGCTCACAGGCTCAGTATGGAGGAGACCAGAATATGAAAAGCATAAAAAGTGTACTGTATCAGTAGCGTACAGCTGTATACAATGTTGGAGTAATTTTAAATCTCTGTATATATTTTAGGAGTAACACACACGCTCACAGGCTCAGTATGGATTATACCAGAATATGAAAAGCAGAAAAAGTGTACTGTATCAGTAGCGTACAGCTGTATACAGTGTTGGGGTAATTTTAAATCTCCGTATATATTTCAGGAGTAACACAAAGACGCTTACAGGCTCAGTATGGAGTAGACCAGAATATGAAAAGCATAAAAAGTGTACTGTATCAGTAGCGTACAGCTGTATACAGTGTTGGGTAATTTTAAATCTCCATATATATTTCAGGAGTAACACACAGACGCTCACAGGCTCAGTATGTATTACACCAGAATATGAAAAGCATAAAAAGTGTACTGTATCAGTAGCCTACAGCTGTATACAGTGTTGGGGTAATTTTAAATCTCCATATATATTTCAGGAGTAACACACAGACGCTCACAGGCTCAGTATGGAGGAGACCAGAATATGAAAAGCATAAAAAGTGTACTGTATCAGTAGCGTACAGCTGTATACAGTGTTGGGGTAATTTTAAATCTCTGTATGTATTTCAGGAGTAACACACACGCTCACAGGCTCAGTATGGATTACACCAGAATATGTAAAGCATAAAAAGTGTACTGTATCAGTAGCCTACAGCTGTATACAGTGTTGGGATAATTTTAAATCTCCGTATATATTTCAGGAGTAACACACACGCTCACAGGCTCAGTATGGACTACACCAGAATATGAAAAGCAGAAAAAGTGTACTGTCTCAGTAGCGTACGGCTGTATAAAGTGTTGGGGTAATTTTAAATCTCCGTATATATTTCAGGAGTTAAACACAGACGCTCACAGGCTCAGTATGGAATAGAGCAGAATATGAAAAGCATAAAAAGTGTACTGTATCAGTAGCGTACAGCTGTATACAGTGTTGGGGTAATTTTAAATCTCCGTATATATTTCAGGAGTAACACACAGACGGTCACAGGCTCAGTATGGAGTAGACCAGAATATGAAAAGCATAAAGAGTGTACTGTATCAGTAATGCACAGCTGTATACAGAGTTGGGGTAATTTTAAATCTCCGTATATATTTCAGGAGTAACACACATGCTCACAGGTTCAGTATGGATTACACCAGAATATGAAAAGCATAAAAAGTGTACTGTATCAGTAGCGTACAGCTGTATACAGTGTTGGCGTAATTTTAAATCTCCGTATATATTTCAGGAGTAACACACACGCTCACAGTCTCAGTATGGAGTAGACCAGAATACGAAAAGCAGAAAAAGTGTACTGTATCAGTAGTGTACAGCTGTATACAGTGTTGGGGTAATTTTTTATCTCCGTATATATTTGAGGAGTAACACATAGATGCTCTCTCAGTATGGATTTGACCGTAATACAGAAGTGAGAAAAACGGTACTGTATCAGAAGATACCAGCTGTATACGGTTTTGGGGAAAATTGAAATCTCTGTATATATTTCCGGAGTCACACACAGATAATCAGCATGTATTTGTCTGTGATACCAGCCGGTACAGGGTAGTGTGAGGAGCGTACAGCTCTATACGGTGTGGGAAAAAATGAACGCTCGGTAACTGTGCAGAAAAAAAAGAATAAAAGTATTAGTGCTGTGTAGGTGCTGTGTTAAAGAGCACTCTGCACAGCAGTGTACACACAGCAATATAGCTAGCAAGCAGCTTAATAATCAGCTCTGCTGCTGCACACAAGAAATTCCTCCTCTGTCACTGGCAGGCAGCATAATAATCAGCTCTGCTGCTGCACACAAGCAATTTCTCCCCTGTCACTGGCAGGCAGCTTAAGAACCAGCGCTGCTGCGCACAACAAAATCCTCCCCTGTCACTGAACACTAACTGTACAGCTAATCGCTATCAGCACAAGCACAGAATTAGTTTTTTTTTCCTGCCTAATGCTCTCCCTACTGAGAACCAGCGGCAGCAACCTCTCACTACACTAAGATTGGCAGAAGTAAAATGGCGGTCGGCGATGAGGGCTTTTATAGGCACTGTGACGCCACACAAAGCAAGCCAATCACTGCAATGCCCTTCTCTAAGATGGTGTGGCCACTGCCCATGTCATCGTGTTGCCTACAGTGTGCGTCCTTGCTCATTGGCTGAGAAAAGGCCCTTCAAGCATTATGGGAAAACCGACTTTAGCGCTCGGGTCGCCGAACGCATGGCCGACCTCACGCTTTGGTCTGGTTTCGCTAGGCGAAACCTGATTTTGGCGAAAGTCTGTGTTTTTTTAGTCTGACCAACCTGTTTCGCTCAGCTCTAATGACGACTACTGATTGGCCAGCATCCTCGATCCACGCTATAAAGGCAAATTACAGAACAGTATACCACAGGAGAACCTAGAGCTAATATTGGCGAACAAACAAGCAACTCTGGTAAACCGTTTGTTAGAGGCATTCCCAGCACACAGCAGAGGTGCAAATTCTAACACGAGCCGTACTGGGCAACATGGAAGAGGTGTTCGTGGTGCACACAGCTGAAGTGGCATTGGAGACAGGGGCTTCATGACCATGTTGTGGACTGATTTCTCGAGTACCGCTCATATGACTGTTAATACTGAATCGATTGCAACAGGCAGGAGACAGAAGTTGTCAACTATGGTTCAAAATTACCTCTCCTCCCCTATCGATGTTCTCCCTCACAGTTCATTCCCCTTTGACTACTGGGCCTGTAAACTGGACACCTGGCCTGAATTGGCACAATATGCCTTACAGGAGCTCGCTTGTCCTGCAGGTAGTGTGCTATCAGAAAGAGTCTTCAGTGCTGCTGGATCAATCCTGACAGAAAGAAGGACCCGGCTGTCGACCCAAAATGTAGGTGATCTCACCTTCATTAAAATGAACCATGCCTGGTTTTCAAAGAATTTTGTGCCACCGTCCCCTGATGACACATAGGTTGCCAGCAAAATGGCTCGCTTTTTCCTCTTCTTCCTCCGACTTCTCCAATTCCTCCATTTGCAGCTGCTGAACGTCCAGCCTACACCTCAACATATGCCAGTTTTTCCACCTTCCTAACTGGGCTGTACCCCCCCCACAACGTTAGCCAAATAACCCCCAGTTTTCAATGCGTTAATATTATTATAAAGTAAATTAAGGTCGACAAGCTTAAGTAATAAGAATTGATGTCGTTGGCATTGAAATGGGCACTGTAGGTGTGTTTACTGTCCTCCACTCACTGCCGATTTTTATTCCCTATTGACTTGTATTGGGGTCGGCCGATTTCGTTCGACTCGACTTTTGGTAAAGTCGGGTGGTCCGAAACCCGACTCGACCCTCCCGGAGGCAAAGTCGCTCATGTCTACTGCTCACCTTGGTACTTAAGAGAATTTTTTTTTATTTGAGGACACATTTTTTCCCGGTGTGAAATACTCCATTAAGGATTATTCCACCTGTGACACTTCTTTCGTTATTTACCTGATCAAATGCCCATGTAGCCTGCTATACATTGGGGAAACTACCCAGCCAATAAAATATAGGATATCTAAATAAAAGTCTACAATAAGATGCAAGAACTTGTTATTACCAATACCCCATCATTTCATTTCTTCTGGCCACAATATTACATAGTTGAAATTTCAAGTCATTGAGCATATCCCTCCTCTTAGATGCTGAAGTGATCGTATACACATTTTAAAATGCAGGGACTCTTTTTGCATCCACAAATTACAACCGGGTACTATGCAGACTTACTCTCACTAAACACATCAGAAAAATCAGTCAAATAGTCAGGGACATCTTGAGACTGGGGAGAGGCAGAAAAAACAGGAGTGTCATTACGAACACATTGACAACCCCAACTGACCACAGACACAGACTTCCAATCCAAAACAGGATTATGAGTCTGTAACCAAGGAAAACCCAGTGCAATAATGTCATGTAAATTATGTAACACCAAAAATTTGCAATTCTCTTGGTGGTCCGGATCAACCCTCATTATCACCTGGGTAGAAAACTGGGGTTTATTCTCCACCAAAGGGGTAGAATCAATGCCCAACAAAGGAATAGATTTCCGCAGGGGTATCATAGGAAAACCACAACGTTTAGCAAAATCAAAATCCATCAGGTTTATAGCTGCTTCTGAATCAACAAAAGCCTGAGCTGAAAATGTGGACATGGAGCAAATCAAGGTAACAGTCAACAGAAATTTAGTCTGAACACTACCCAAAACAACTGAGCGCGCAAAACGTCTTCCCCGCTTGGGGCAGACGGAAATAGCATGAGAAGCGTCACCACAATAGTAGCACAACTTATTACGCTTTCGAAACTCATGACACTGTGCCCTAGAAGTCACTCAATCACACTGCATGGGCTCAGGGGCTGGCCCGCAAGGCATCACAATCTCACGCATATTTCTACGCTTGCGCAAACGTCTGTCAACGTGAATAGCTAATGACATAGAGTCATTGAGACCAGAGGGGACAGGGAATCCCACCATAACATCCTTTACAGTCTCTGCCAGACCCTTCCGAAAAAAAGCTGCCAGAGCATCATCATTCCATTTAGTAAGGACTGCCCACTTTCTGAATTTCTGACAATACAGCTCTGCGGCTTCTTGACCCTAATTCAATGCCAACAAGGTTTTTTCAGCTTGATCAGTAACATTAGGTTCATCGTACAACAACCCCAGAGCCTGGAAAAACACATCAACATTATTCAAAACAGGATCCCCAGGTGTCAGGGAAAGGGCCCAATCCTGAGGGTCGCCGTGCAACAGGGAGATGACAATTTGAACCTGCTGCGCTGCGTTCCCTGAGTACCCAGGCTTCAAAGCAAAAAACAACCTACAGGTATTATTAAAATTCAAAAATTTAGGCCGATCCCCAGAAATAAATCTGGCAGAGGGATCCTAGGTTCCACAACAGGCAACCCAGCAAGATAGATAGCAATACTCCGAACTTCAGCAGCAAGCTGCTCCACACAATGGACAAATGCTTGACCTTCCTTGGGGAAAAAATTCCTCCTCAGCCCCCAGAGAAAAAGAGGGAAAAAATGTAACAAACAAAAAAAATTTTTTTTTTCTGCCAACTCTTACAACTCTGACAACTTTTTTTTTAACTATTCTTTTCCCTTCTGTTGAGTACCATATAATTTCAGTATGGCCGGTGATTCTGTTATGTTTTGGTAGCTGAGGAGGCAGGAGCAAAAAAACGCAAAGGTAGCCAAAGACTAGAGAGGTTGGAAACTAATAGGTTGCAGACCCCTAAACTAACCGCACAACTAGAAGCAGCCGTGGGACGCTCCTACGATGCCCTAGATGCCTCGTCACAGCCAGAGAGATTAGCTATCCCTGAAGATGGAAAGAGGAAAGCTAACTGCCCCGGAGTAGAGCCCCAAAAGAATAGGAAGCCCCTAAACATATAATGGCGGTTAGACAAGATGAAAACAAGAAACACAGACAGAAAAAAGATTGAACAAAACTGTCTAGATAGGACAGCACAGGAGAGAATACTGTCTGCAACCCAGAAAAACCCTAGGAAAAACTCCAACACTTCTGAATCCAAAAATACTGAGACCTACCTATATCAGATCGCTGGTGTGAACACGCAGCTACCCAGCAGTAAAATATCACAAGAACAAAGCAAATGAACAAATACAAAAAATGAACGGAGACCAGCCAAAGCCCCCCAAAGGGGACCCTGCTGAACTCAAAAAGCAAGGCATCAAAAAGAAAGGAAAATCAAACCACAGTAAAAGAAACTGAAAGTGACTTATCTGAATGCAATCAGGAGACAGCAGAAAAGCAAGCTGAAATTCCAACATAGACCAGGAAGAACAATTGATCACCGGCGAGGATCATGGGAGGTCAGCTCACTTATATCAGGCCAGTCCGTCGCACCTGATAACCAATCCTCAGTTGCAGGTGGAGGATTTTTGCTGTTCAACATAGGTTCAATACCCTCAGCAACTACCAGAGGAAGCTTCAGCTCCGAAGTCGTCTCCAAAACGTTCACAACAGTACCCCCCCTTGAGGAAGGGTCACCAAACCCTCACGTGTGCCACCAGGCCAATCAGGATGAGCTCGGTGATAGGCATGGACCAGTCTCTCAGCATGAATGTCAGAAGCAAACACCCAAAAATTGTCCTGCTGACAATAGCCTCTCCACTTCACCAAGCACTGGAGTCTCCGCCTAGCCAAACGAGAATCCAATATCTTCTCAACCACATACTCCAAATTGCCCTCAACCAAAACAGGATTAGGAGGCGCAGCCATAGGAACCACTGGCTCTACAAACCTGTTCAATAAAGATTTGTGGAATACATTGTGGATCTTGAATGTTCCTGGAAGAAGCAAACAGAAGGAAACGGGATTAAGAATTTCCACGATCTTATAAGGTCCAATGAACCTTGGCTTAAATTTTGGAGATGCGACCCTCATAGGGATATTTTTGAGGACAACCAAACCAAGTCACCCACTGTAAACCGAGGACCATCAGTCCTATGCCGGTTGGCAAACCGCTGGGCCTTCTCCTGAGAGAGAGAAAACTTATCCAATACTTGATCCGAAATCTGCTGCATTCTCTCCACAATAGAGTCAACACCAGGACAGACAGAAGCCTCCACCTGCCCTGAAGAAAATTGAGGATGAAACCCGAAATTGCAGAAAAATGGAGACATCAAGGTGGCAGAACTAGCCCTATTATTCAAAGCAAACTCAGCCAAAGGCAAAAAAGAGACCCAGTCATCTTGATCAGCAGACACAAAACAACTCAAATAAGTCTCCAAGGTCTGGTTTGTTCTCTCAGTTTGTCTGATGGTGGAACACAGAGGAAAAAGACAGCTGAACTCCCAGTTTGGAACAAAATGTCCTCCAAAATCTGGAAACAAACTGATCTCCTCTGTCAAATACAATGTTCTCTGGAATGCCATGCAACCGAACCACCTGTTAAAAAAAAAAGGGCACCAACTCGGAGGAGGATGGCAACTTAGGTAGTGGCACAAGATGTATCATCTTGGAAAACCTATCACTAGTGTTGAGCATTCCGATACCGCAAGTATCGAGTATCGGCCGATATTCGCGGTATCTGAATTCCGATACTGAGTTCCGATACTTTTGCCATATCGTATACCGGAATCGGAAGTTCCCGTAATGCTATGAGAGGCAATGTGATTTGATTAAGCCAATGAGGAATCCTAAGAAGTGTGGGCACATCCTGTAAGGCTGCGGTCATGTTAACTAATGGCATAGTTGTGATTGGCTGCTGAAATGATGTCAGAATGCACTATAAAAGGCGCCGCCGCCATTTTGGTTTCACTCTGCTGTGAATTCAGTTAGGGACAGAACGCTGCTCTTCTGACTCTGAGGGACAGTTAGAGATTATGATTTTGTGAATTGTTCTGTAGGCAGGCTATTTTACCAACCACTGTGTAAATCTTCCTTTTGCCTTGCAGTGCTGTTTTCACAGCTGTCTGCAAGGTGTGTGTGTGAGTGCAGGTCACGTTGCAGTTTGGTCTGCATCCACCGCTGGTTGTAGTCAGCTGCACGTGTGTCACTGCCTCATCTTTTTTTTGTTTTTGTAATTGGTGCTGCTCCATTTAATTTAAATTAACTCTCATCTATTAGTGTGCCACGCTTCTATTCGTATCCAATACATTGGTTGCAAAAACTGTAGAAGTACATAGCGGAGCCTTTCAGAGCTAGTGAACAGTTGTGTGCAGTGTTCACGGCTGTCTGTAAGGTCTCTGTGAGTGCAGCTCACGCTGTAGTTAGTTCTGCATCCACTGCTGGTTGTAGTCTGCTAAGCGTGTGTCACTGTCTCATCCTTTAATTTTTTTTGTAATTGGTGCTGCTCCATTCAATTTAATTTAACTCTCATCTATTAGTGTGCCGCTCTTCCATCCGTATCCAATACATTGGTTGCACACACTATAGAAGTACATAGCGGAGCCTTTCAGAGCTAGTGAACAGTTGTTTGCAGTGTTCACGGCTGTCTGTGAGGTCTCTTTGTGAGTGCAGCTCACCCTGAAGTTAGTTCTACATCCACAGCTGGTTGTAGTCTGCTAAGCATGTGTCACTGCCTCATCCTTTTTGTTTTTTTGTAATTGGTGCTTCTCAATTCAATTTACATTAACTCTCATCTACTAGTGTGCCGCGCTTCCATCCGTATCCAATACATTGGTTGCAAACACTATAGAAGTACATAGTGGAGCCTTTCAGAGCTAGTGAACAGTTGTCTGCAGTGTTCACGGCTGTCTGTGAGGTCTCTTTGTGAGTGCAGCTCACGCTGAAGTTAGTTCTGCATCCACTGCTAGTTGTAGTCTGCTAAGCGTGTGTCACTGCCTCATCCTTTTTGTTTTTTTGTAATTGGTGCTGCTCCATTCAATTTACATTAACTCTCATCTATTAGTGTGCTGCGCTTCCATCCGTATCCAATACATTGGTTGCAAACACTATAGAAGTACATAGCGGAGCCTTTCAGAGCTAGTGAACAGTTGTCTGCAGTGTTCACGGCTGTCTGTGAGGTCTCTTTGTGAGTGCAGCTCACGCTGAAGTTATTTCTGCATCCACTGCTGGTTGTAGTCTGCTAATCGTGTTCACTGCCTCATCCTTTTTGTTTTTTTGTAATTGGTGCTGCTCAAATCAATTTAAATTAACTCTCTCCTATTAGTGTGCCGCGCTTCCATCCGTATCCAATACATTGGTTGCAAATACTAGATAGGAGTAGATAGAGGAGCCTTTTGGCTGGTTTGCGGCCTCCAGGACCAGCCCAATTAGTATTACCCTATTTTTTGTAGCCTTATCCACTGCATTCTAGATTCCTGAGTTGTAGTAGCTACAAAAAGTTTGTTGTGATACTATCGATTGTACATCTTTTGTCTCAATCCAACCTTTGTTTTTTTGTGAAAAGCACAAAAAAGTTAATAAAGTTCACCAAACAGTACACTTGACACTCGCTAGGCCACATTAGTGTTTCTTATACCTGTTAGCAGCTGTTCAGGAATAAGCACACTAAGGCCTTAGTACTTTTCTGCCTATCTTTATCAATCTACCAAGATGAAGAAGGCAGGGAGTAAGGCACGTGGTCGTGGGCTTTCAGCAGGCAGAGGACGTGGGGATTCTGTGCCTGCTGCCGCACCCAGTGACACAGCATCCACCAGTTTTCCCCGTGAGCAGTCCTTTATGCGCAGCTTTGTAGGAGCTCGTCGTACCCCCCTGCTGCGGGAAGAACAAATTGAAGCCGTTGTCGGATGGATGGCAGCTAACGCATCGACTTCAATTACTTCCACCTCCTCTCAGGACCAGAGTACTGAAGAGCAGCCATCTGTCTCTTCACCACCTGCCAAATTGCCCAGGCAGTCAGAGAGCTCTGTACAGGAGCCTGCTCAGTTTCTACTTCTGTTCTCTGAATCTGTTGGCTTGGAAAGAGGGGGCCAGCCAAGCAGCATTCTAGAATGTGAAGAGGGAGTATACAGTGATGCACAACTGCTTTGTCTCTCTGAATCTGAAGAGGCGGTGGGCCAGTGCCTATGGTCAGCACACCGCAGAACGCATCTGATGATGATGAGACTCAGGTGCCAGTTTCTGTTGCGCATGGTGCTGGCTGGCCAGACGACCCAGGAGAAGCAGTGTTTGAAGAGGGTAGTGGAGATGATGAGGTCCTAGACCCATCATGGCGTGAGGAACAGGAAGGTGGTGGGAGCAGCTCTGAGGAAGAGATTCCCCCAACGGTCCAAACAGGAGGGAGAGGTAGGGTGCAGACTCGGTTGCCTGTAGCCTTCAATTTGGCACCCGTTCGAAGCAGTTCTCTTCCAAAAGCCAAAACGGGCGCTCCCAGGACTTGCAGTGCGTGGTCCTTTTTTGACACAGTTGCAGATGACATTTGCTATGTCAAATGCAAGCTGTGTAATCAAAAAGTCAAAAGAGGTAAAAGTGCCAGCAACCTCAATACCACTAATATGTGGAAACATGTGCGGACCAAGCATGTGGTGGAGTTACAAAGACACACTGGAGACGTAGGAAAACCTACAGCACCACCTACATCTTCAGCTCGTGTTGGAGCCTCTTCCTCCAGCTCACAAACAGCTGTTTCGGCTTCCTCACAGGATCGCCATGGAAGAACCACTGTCACTGGTGTACAGAGACCCAGTGTAATTCCACCCACAGCACCAAGTTCCTGTCATCCTCACACTCCCAGGACACTGTACAGCCATTGGTAGCACAGGCATGGGAGAAAAGGCGGCCCTACTCGCAAACCATCCCCAAGTACAGGCTCTGAATGCTGGCATTGCAAAACTCCTGTCCCTTGAAATGCTGTCATTCAGGCTGGTGGAGACTGACACATTCCGTAACTTAATGGCATTGGGAGTCCTACAATACAACGTGCCCAGCCGCTTTTATTTCAGCAGGCAAGCCGTCCCTGCCCTGCAAATGCATGTGGAGGGAAAAATTAAACAGGCGCTACTAAACTCCATCAGTAGCAAGGTCCACCTGACCACCAATGCGTGGACCAGTAACCATGGACAGGGACGATACCTTTCCCTCACTGCCCATTGGGTCAATGTTGTGGAGCCGGGTACAGATCTTGCGAGTGGCGCTGTACGTGTTCTGCCAACTCCAAGGATTGCAGGAATCCAGTCTGTACACATTGACTCCTCCTCCTACTCCAGTCCCTCAGAATCATCGCTGCAGGAGCTGTCACGTGCTACCTCAACATGGACCCGTGAACGCTTACCTGTTACGACAGATATGAGCACAGCCGTGGCCAAACGTCAACAGGCCGTCCTGAAATTAATTTCAATGGGGAATCGAAGCCACACAGCGCAGGAGCTCTGGAATGCCATAAAGCAGGAGTGCGATGTGTGGTTTGTTCCAGCGAATTTCCAGCCAGGCTTGGTAGTGTGTGACAATGGCCGAAATCTGGTGGCAGCTCTGGGAGTAGGCAACCTCACTCACATACCATGTCTGGCACATGTGCTGAACTTGGTCGTGCAGAGTTTTTTGAAGGACTATCCGAATCTTGATGCACTGCTGCACAAGGTCCGCCTAGAGTGCGCTCACTTGCGGCATTCCAGCATGGCCAGATCGTGCATTGCAGCTCTGCAATGCTGATTCCGCCTTCCGGAACATCGCATCATATGTGACCTACCCACCAGGTGGAATTCCAGGTACATATGTTGGAGCGGTTGTGTGAGCAGCAGGCAGCAATAATGGAGTACCAGCTGCATCAGGCGCAATCAACTCGCAATTTGCGCCGTTCACACTTCACCACCACTGAGTGGGCCTCTATGAAGGACATCTGCCACGTTGTGCGTGCATTTGATGACTCAACGCGGATGGCGAGTGCAGATGATGCACTAGTCAGCATGACTGTCCCCCTTATCTGCCTGCTTCAAAAAACACTGCAAGCACTAAGGGATGAGGTTTTGGAAGAGGTGGAGGATGAGGAGTCACAAATTCCATCACCTTCTGGACAGTCAGCGCAACGTGGTTCCTCACAAAGGCCTAGGCAGGGGACACTTTGTGAGGAGGATGAGGAGGAGTCAATGGAGGAGCAAGACATCACTCCAGAGGAGGGAGGTACACAATGCTCTAGTAGTCAGTATGTAGAGCGAGGGTGGGGTGATGCAGAGCAGGCAGAGATGACGCCTCTTGCAGGGGACAGCATTTCTTGGCCAGTTGGGAGTCTGCAGCACATGGTTGATTTCATGCTGCAGTGCCTGAGAAATGACCGCCGCATCGCCCACATTCTCACCACGTCTGATTATTGGGTGTACACCCTCCTAGACCCTCGCTACCGGGACAACTTACAAAGCCTTATAACACCGTTGAACCGAGAACGTAAAATGCGGGAGTACCAAGACACACTGGTGCAATCCATCATGTTCTCCATTCCAGCCGAGAGTACTGCTGCTGCTACTGCTTTACAAAGCAGCTCTCTGCGTCGAGGCAGTGGAGGAAGCTCTGCACCAAGAGGGAGCAGAAGCAGCGCCTCTGCACAGGGCAAGACCAGTATGGCCCAAATGTGGCGAAGTTTTGTGTCACCGCCACAAATGTCTACACCATCACAGACGGCTCCAGTCAGCAGGAGGCAACGTTTCCGTCAGATGGTGACAGACTACATGTCTTGCCCTCTCATTGTACTCCTAGACGGGTCTTACCCCTTCAAGTTTTGGGTCTCTAAGCTGGATACATGGCCAGAGCTTAGCCAGTATGCATTGGAGGTGCTGGCTTGCCCTGCTGCTAGTGTATTATCGGAGCGCGTCTTTAGTGCCGCAGGTGGTGTACTAACAGACCGTCGCATGCGACTATCCTCCGATAACGTTGACCAGCTAACTTTTCTGAAAATGAACAAGGCATGGATCTCGCCTGAATTTGCCTGTCTGGTTTCCGATTAAATAACTGGTTGGCAACAGTATCCTTGTCTCCTGTTCTGTTCATCTTTCTACCACCTGAACTGTACTTCCTGGGCTCCAACACTGCCAGTTGCTGCTCAGAAGTGCCGTGTGCACAGAGAAAAACACAAGCTCCTGTGTTAGTGGGATTCAGTAACGCCAGCTGTTCCCCTGCTGTGTGTCCGGCAAGAAGTCTCCTGCTCCCTCCACATGCACACAACATCAGATGTCTAACTTGCTCCACATAGGGAAGAGCCGACACCCTGATTGATATGCTCAAAACCTGAAAAACGGCAGCTTTCCAACCATAAAATGATGAATTTTAGTACCAAATATGTACAAATATACATTTTAAATATAAGCCATATATGCACATGGCGAGTACAAATGCTAACCAAAAAACTACATAGGGTATAGGGGTTGAAATGAATGTATACAAGTACATTTCATAATCCATTATTGCTGCTTAAGGAACGGTATCTACACCTGTAATATACTGCAGACAATAGATGTAGGACTAGTCATCATCATCATCATGACTTCTATATGTGACAGTAAAAAATACACAGATTGAGGACAACTGTAAGTTCACACCCCATATATGAAAGTTCCTGCATGTAATCCTGATAATAAGGCGCAATAATCATGCATAACCTATAAAAAGTTCATCGTGCATAGTGAAAATACCAATGTATACCTGCAAGTGCAGGTGAAAAAATGCCAACGGATAGAAAATGTTTATGCTATCTAGGTATCACAGTGCATAGCTACTGATGGACAATGGCGATATAATACTGTACCTCAATAAAGGCAGCAGCACCCCTCATGCTTGTTTTGCTTGTAGCTTCTTCAAGAGGGGACGTGCGTGTTTGGTTGCTCATAGGTGCATGTTTATACAGGAAATCAGTCTTGATGGCGGCTTTGGAGCGGCCCTACCGCTGAAGAACGCTGCACAACGTCACTGCAAGTGAGCGTCATATAACGGCCAGACGCTCCCCTACCCGACACATCAGAGCAGGAAGGCAGTGTGGGCGGAAAAACCGTCGCGCAAGCATACATGCACTTCCCCTCTTCAACTTTCTACAAGCGAAAAGCGCATGAGTGCTGCCACAGCCTTGATTGACATATAATATTATATCGCCATTCGACATCACTGGCTATGCACTCTCTGATACATAGCATATACCTTTGCTATCCGTTGGCTTTGTTTCACCTGCACTTGTAGGCACCCACAGCAATTTTCACTATGCATTTTTATCGGTTATGCTTGATCATTGATTACTGCGCCATATTATCATGATTCCATGCTGGACATTTAATATATGGGATGTCAAGTAACAGTTTTCCTCAATGAGTGTATTTTTAACTGTCACATATAACTTGTAATGGTGATGATGACTAGTACTACATCCATTGTCTGCACTATATTACGGGTGTACATAGCGTTCCTTAGGCAGCATTAATTTCTTAAGAAATGTACTTGTATGCATTCATTTCAACCCCTATAGTTTTTTTTTTTTTTTTTTTGTCGGGTTGCATTTCTTGTTGCCATGTGCATATATGCGTTTATATTTTAAATGTCTTTATTTCAATATTTTTTAATTCAATGCATCATTTTATGGTACTAGTAAAGCTTACGTTTCTCTTGTTTGGAGTAAATACATTTTGAAGTGCCACGGAACAAGGCAACTACTCTATATGTGATTTCTACACCCTCCTTGACCCTGGGCTTCAACACCACCAGTTGCTGCTCAGAAGTGCTGTATGCACAGAGAAAAACACTCGCTCCTGTGTTTGTGGGGTTCAGTAACGCCAGCTGTTCCCCTGCTGTGTGTCCGGCAACAATTCCTGCTACCTCCAAATAAAAGTTACACCAAAGATGACACTTGCTCATACCAGGCCTCAGCCTACACTCTCCTTGACCCTGGGCTTAAACACCGCCAGTTGCTGCTCAGAAGTGCTGTATGCACAGAGAAAAACACTCGCTCCTGTGTTTGTGGGGTTCAGTAATGCCAGCTGTTCCCCTGCTGTGTGTCCAGCAATAATTCCTGCTACCTCCAAATAAAAGTTACACCAGAGATGACACTAGGCATCAGCCTACACCCTCCTTGACCCTGGGCTTCAACACCACCATTTGCTGCTCAGAAGTGCTGTATGCACAGAGAAAAACACTCGCTCCTGTGTTTGTGGTGTTCAGTAACGCCAGCTGTTCCCCTGCTGTGTGTCCAGCAATAATTCCTGCTACCTCCACATGCTCAAAACAACATCAGATGTCTAACTTGCTCCACATAGGGATGAGGCTACCCCTTGATTGATATGCTCAAAATGAGAAAAACGGCAGCTTTCAAACCATAACATGATTAATCGTTGTCCCAAATATGTTCCAAAATACTTTTTAAATATAAGTGCATATATGCACATGTCGAATACAAATTCAAACAAAAAAGCCTACATATGGTATAGGGCAGTGATGGCGAACCTAGGCACTCCAGCTGTTGGAGAACTACAACTCCCAGCATGCCTCAACTGCTGCAGGTTGCAAGGGCATGCTGGGAGTTGTAGTTTTACAACAGCTGGAGTGCCAAGGTTAGCCATAACTGGTATAGGGGTTGAAATGAATGCATACAAGTACATTTCATAATCCATTGATGCTTAAGGAACGGGATCTACACCTGTAATATAGTGCTGACAATGGATGTAGGACTACTCATCATCATCATCATTACTTATATTTGTGACAGTAAAAAATACACTGATATAGGCCAACTCTTAGTTCACACCCCATATATGAAAGGTCCAGCATCTAATCCTGATAATAAGGTGCAATAATCATGCATAACCTATAAAAAGTGCATCATGCATAGTCACAATAGCAAGTTATACCTGCAAGTGCAGGTGAAACAACGCCAAATGATAGAAAAGGTTTATGCTATCTAGATATCAGAGTGCATAGCGACTGCTGGACAATGGCGATATAATACTGTACCTCAATAAAGGCTGCGGCACCCCTCACGCGTGTTTTGCTTGTAGCTTCTTCAAAAGGGGTCGTGCGTGTAAGTTTGCTCATTGGTGCATGTTTGGAGAGTAAAGCAGTCATGACGACGGCTTTGTGTTGGCGCTACGCTAGCGCTGACGAACGTTGTGCAACGTGACTGCAAGTCAGCGTCATATGACGCACAGACGCTCCCCTACCCAACGCGTCAGAGCAGGAAGCCAGTCTGTGCGTCAAAACCAACGCGCAAGCATACATGCACTTCCTCTCTTCAACAAGCTACAAGCAAAACGAGCGTGAGTGGTGCTGCAGCCTTTATTGAGGTAGAGTATTATATCGCCATTCGGCATCAGTGGCTATGCAGTCTGATCGATAGCATATACCTTATCTATCCGTTGGCATGGTTTCACCTGCACTGGCAGGCATACATAGCAATTTTCACTATGCACAATGCACTTTTTCTAGGTTATGCTTGATCACTGAGACTGACACAGTACAGGGCACTTCACTGCACTCTCCAGCATCACAATGTTTCAAATTAAGAAAATGTGCTACATCGGTGCTGGATATGTTGGCGGTCCAACCTGTAGTGTCATCGCTCACATGTGCCCCAATATCAGGGTGACGGTGGTGGATGTAAACGAGGTGCGGATAAATGCCTGGAATTCAGACACCCTCCCTATATATGAGCCTGGACTGAAAGAAGTGGTTGAATCCTGCCGAGGGAAAAACCTGTTTTACTCCACTGACATTGATGCAGCCATCCAAGAGGCTGATCTTGTGTTCATTTCTGTTAACACCCCAATGAAAACCTACGGTATTGGAAAAAGCCGAGCTGCAGATCTCAAATACATTGAAGCTTGTGCCTGAAGGATTGTTCAGAACTCAAATGGGTACAAAATTGTGACGGAAAAGAGCACGGTGCCTGTGAGAGCTGCCAGGAGCATTTGTCGGATCTTTGATGCCAACACAAAACCCAATCTCAACCTCCAGGTGCTGTCTAATCCAGAGTTACTTGCGGAAGGAGCGGCCATCAAAGATCTTAAAAACCCTGACTGGGTCCTGATTGGAGGAGATGAAACCCCTGAATGACAGAGAGCGGTGCGCGCCCTGTGTGCTGTATATGAAAACTGGGTCCCTTCGGAGAAGATTATCACCACCAACACTTGGTCCTCTGAGTTTTCTAAACTGGCCGCTAATGCATTCCTCGCCCAGAGAATCAGCAGTATTAACTCTATTAGTGCCTTGTGTGAAGCGACTGGTGCAGATGTAGAAGAAGTGGCAAGGGCTATTGGGATGGACCAAAGAATTGGAAATAAATTCCTTAAAGCCAGTGTTGGTTTTGGTGGTAGCTGCTTCCAGAAAGATGTACTTAATTTAGTTTATTTGTGTGAAGTTTTAAATCTGCACGAAGTTGAGAAATATTGGCAGCAGGTGATTGACATGAATGACTACCAGAAGCGGAGGTTTACCTCCAGGATCATCGATTGCCTCTTCAACACCGTAACTGACAAAAAAATTGCTGTGTTAGGGTTTGCCTTCAAGAAGGACACAGGTGACAAAAGAGAATCCTCCAGTATCTACATCAGCAAGTACCTTATGGATGAAGGGGCCAAGCTGCACATATTCGATCCCAAAGCACCAAGGAAACAAATTGTCATGGACTTATCCCAGCCCGGAGTGACTGCTGACGACAGAGTGGAGAAGCTGGTCAATATCTCCCCAGATCCATACGAGGCCTGTGAGGGAGCGCACGCCATAGTTATCTGCACAGAGTGGGACATGTTTAAGGAACTGGATTTCCAACGCATCCATTCCAAGATGTTAAAGCCTGCATTCATATTTGATGGCCGCCGGGTCCTGGACGACCTTCATGGGGAGCTGGAGAACATTGGCTTTCAGGTTGAGACCATCGGGAAAAAGGTGGCTTCCAAGAGGATCCCTTTTACACCAACAGCTGACATGCCCAAGATCAGCCTCGGGGATGTGCCCCTCAAGAAGGCCAGAGTATAAAGCTACTTCTCTCACTCCCTCAAGATGGCTAGACCATCATTGTATATACACACCTGTACTTTGTATCTCCCCCACCTCATTGTAGATTGTAAGCTCTCACGAGCAGGGGCGGCTTATTTTGCTTTAATTATTGTATTTTTAACGCTGTTGCTTATGTCTTGTATTTTGAAACTGTTAAAATGTAAAGCGCTGCGGAATATGTTGGCGCTATATAAATAAAGATTATTATTATTATCAGATCATTGATTATTGCGCCATATTATCTGGATTACATGCTGGACCTTTAATATATGTGCTGAGCCTGTTAACTAACATTTTTCCGCAATAACTGTATTTTTTACTGTCACATATAACTTGTAATGATAATGATGAGAAGTCGTACATTCATTGTCTGCACTATATTACAGGTGTACATACCGTTACTTAGGCAGCATTAATGGATTATGAAATGTACTTGTATGCATTCATTTCAACCCCTATACCCTTTATTTTTGTGTTTTTGGTTGCATTTCTTGTCGCCATGTGCATATATGCATTTATATTTTTAATGTCTTATTTCTACATTTTTGAATTCAATTCATCATTTTATGGTAGTAAAGCTTATCATTCTCTTGTTTGGAGTATATACATTTTGAAGTGCCACGTAACAAGGCAACTACTCTATATGGGATTTCTACACCCTCCTTGACCCTGGGCTCCAACACCGCCAGTTGCTGCTCGGAAGTGCTGTATGCACAGTCAACACTTGCTCCTGTGTTACTGGGGTTCAGTAATGCCAGCAGTTCCCCTGCTGTGTGTTCGGCAAGTAGTCCTGCTGCCTCCAATTTCAAGTCACACCAGATTAGAAAGTTGCTCATACTAGGCCTCAGGCTACACCCTCCTTGACCCTGGGCTCCAACACCGCCAGTTGCTGCTCAGAAGTGCTGTATGCACAGATAAAAACACTCGCTCCTGTGTTACTGGGGTTCAGTACTATCAGCTGTTCCCCTGCTGTGTGTCCAGCAAGAAGTCCTGCTGCCTCCAATTTCAAGTCATACCAGATTAGAAAGTTGCTCATACTAGGCCTCAGCCTACACCCTCCTTGACCCTTGGCTCCAACACCCCCAGTTGCTGCTCAGAAGTGCTGTATGCACAGATAAAAACACTCGATCCTGTGTTACTGGGGTGTTGTGAATGGGTTTGAGATGAGTTCTGAGCAGAGACTCCCTCTGGTGGTTACAAGCGGTACGGGTCTGTTCAGTGAAGATTGTGAGGAATGGGAATCAGGTGTTACTGACTGGTCTTATATAGGGGAGTCATCTTCCCATCAGGGTTGCCGGTGATCAATTGTTCTGGTCTGAATCCTTTATTCCAGTTTCCCTTGTAGCCTGCTGTGTCGTGTCTGCATCTCCTGCTAACAGATAAGACATTTTCTTCTTTTGTGTTTGTGCTATATTTTTGCATTTTGTCCTGCACTTCTGTGGGGGCCTTCAGGGTCCCCTCCGGGGGCTTCTGCCCTCTCAGTTTTGTTCAGCCACTGATGTTTGTACTTTTGCTTTTTCCAGTTTTTTCAGTGGCTGCTGTTTTGATTTTTGTTACACCAGAGAACTAATTTAGGTGGAAGAGGTCGTGTGATCTCAGGTATTTTTTGAAATTAGTAGAGTTGGCGCTTTTCAGGGTTTTCTGGGATTGCAGTAAGTACCCTTCCTATCCTTTTCTATTTAGTTAGTTTGGGCCCCAGCGTTTGCTCATACTATTTTCTTTCTGTGTCAGTATTTCATCTTGTCTAACCGCCATTACATGTTTGGGGGCTTTCTATTATCTTTGGGGTTCTGCTCCGGGGCAGATAGCTTTCCTATATCTATCTTCAGGTGTAGTTAGTTTCTCAGGCTGTGACGAGGCGTCTAGGACCAACGTAGGAACGCTCCACGGCTGCCTCTAGTTGTGGTGGTTAGTCAGGGTACTGCAATCTCATAGATTCCAACTGCTCTGGTGTATTGCCTTTTTTACCTGCACTCCTCAACTACCGAAACATAACACTGGGGTTAAGTAATGCCAGCTGTTCCCCTGCTGTGTGTTGGCTCCAACACCGCCAGTTGCTGCTCGGAAGTGCCGTCTACACAGTCAACACTTGCTCCTGAGTTATTGGGGTTCAGTAATGTCAGCTGATCCCCAGCTGTTTAGTTGGCAATCTTTCCTGCTCTGTCCACACTCAACCAGGTTCAGATTTTCAACTTGGTCCAATGTTGTGAATGGGTTTGAGATGAGTTCTGAGCAGAGGCTCCCTCTGGTGGTTACAAGCGGTACTAGTGAGGATTGTGAGGACTGGGAATCAGGTGTTACTGATTGGTCTTATTTAAGGGAATCATTTTCCCATCAGGGTTGCCGGTGATCAATTGTTCTGGTCTGAATCCTTCTTTCCAGTTTCCCTTGTAGCCTGCTGTGTCGTGTCTGCATCTCCTGCTATCAGATAAGACAATTTCTTATTTTGTGTTTTTGCTATATTTTTGCATTTGGTCCTGCACTTCTGTGGGGGCCTTCTGGGTCCCCTCCGGGGCTTTTGCCCTCTCAGTTTAGTTCAGCCACTGTGTTTTGTACTTTTGCTTTTTCCAGTTTTTTCAGTGGCTGCTGTTTTGTTACACCAGAGAACTAATTTAGGTGGTAGAGGTCGTGTGATCTCAGGTGATTTTGAAATTAGTAGAGTTGGTGTTTTTCAGGGTTTTCTGGATTGCAGTAAGTACCCTTCCTGTCCTTTTCTATTTAGATAGTTTGGGCCCCAGCGTTTGCTCATACTATTTTCTTTCTGTGTCAGTATTTCCTCTTGTCTAACCGCCATTACATGTTTGGGGGCTTTCTATTATCTTTGGGGATCTGCTCTGGGGCAGATAGCTTTCCTATTTCTATCTTTAGGTGTAGTTAGTTTCTCAGGCTGTGACGAGGCGTCTAGGACCAACGTAGGAACGCTCCACGGCTGCCTCTAGTTGCGGTGGTTAGTCAGGGTACTGCAATCTCATAGATTCCAACTGCTCTGGTGTATTTCCTTTTTTGCCTGCACTCCTCAGCTACCGTAACATAACAGTCCAATTTGTCTTCTGCCTCCACTCTGTTTCTACTCTCATCCCTGGGCTTCAACACCGCCAGTTGCTGCTCGGAAGTGCCGTCTGCACAGTCAACACTTGCTCCTGTGTTATTGGGGTTCAGTAATGTCAGCTGATCCCCAGCTGTTTAGCTGGCAATCTTTCCTGCTCTGTCCACACTCACCCAAGTTCAGATTTTCAACTTGGTCCAATTTGTCCTCTGCCTCCACTCTGTTTCTACTCTCATCCCTGGGCTCCAACACCGCCAGTTGCTGCTCGGAAGTGCCGTCTGCACAGTCAACACTTGCTCCTGTGTTATTGGGGTTCAGTAATGTCGGCTGATCTCCAGCTATGCAGCTTGCAATCTTTCCTGCTCTGTCCACACTCACCCAAGTTCAGATTTTCAACTTGGTCCAATTTGTCCTCTGCCTCCACTCTGTTTCTACTCGCATCCCTGGGCTCCAACACCGCCAGTTGCTGCTCGGAAGTGCTGTATGCACAGATAAAAACACTCGCTACTGTGTTACTGGGGTT
Source organism: Oophaga sylvatica (assembly GCA_033576555.1). Taxonomy (NCBI): domain Eukaryota; kingdom Metazoa; phylum Chordata; class Amphibia; order Anura; family Dendrobatidae; genus Oophaga; species Oophaga sylvatica. The sequence continues at coordinate 75,340 of JARQOD010002165.1, forward strand.
CAGTAATGCCAGCTGTTCCCCTGCTGTGTGTAAGGCAAGAAGTCCTGCTGCCTCCAATTTCAAGTCATACCAGATTAGAAATTGCTCATACTAGGCCTCAGCCTACACACACCTTGACCCTGGGCTCCAACACCGCCAGTTGCTGCTCGGAAGTGCCGTCTGCACAGTCAACACTTGCTCCTGTTTATTGGGGTTCAGTAATGTCAGCTGATCCCCAGCTGTGAGCTGCAATCTTTCCTGCTCTGTCACACTCACCCAAGTTCAGATTTTCAATTGGTCCAATTTGTCCTCTCCTCCACTCTGTTTCTACTCCATCCCTGGGCTCCAACACCGCCAGTTGCTGCTCGGAAGTGCCTGTTGCACAGTAAAACACTGCTACTGTGTTATTGGGGTTCAGTAATGTCGCTGATTCCCCGCTGTGTAGTGGCAAAGTTCCTGCTGCCTCCAATCAAGTCAACTCAGTTCAAAATTGTCCATACTGCCTCACCGTCTACACACTTGACCCTGGGCTCCAACACCGCCAGTTGCTGCTCGGAAGTGCCGTCTGCACAGTAAACACTCGCTACTGTGTTATTGGGGTTCAGTAATGCCAGCTGATTCCCCAGCTGTGTAGCGCAATTATTCCTGCTCCATGTTCACACTCATCCAATTCAGAAATTTCTCAACTTGGCCAAGTCCTACACCCACTCTGTTCACTTACCCTGGGCTCCAACACCGCCAGTTGCTGCTCGAAGTGCCGTCTGCACAGTCAACACTTGCTCCTGTGTTATTGGGGTTCAGTAATGTCAGCTGATCCCCAGCTGTGTAGCTGCAATCTTTCCTGCTCTGTACACACTCACTCAAGTTCAGATTTTCAACTTGGTCCAATTTGTCCTCTCCTCCACTCTGTTTCTACTCTCATCCCTGGGCTCCAACACCGCCAGTTGCTGCTCGAAGTGCCGTCTGCACAGTCAACACTTGCTCCTGTGTATATGGGTTCAGTAATGTCAGCTGATCCCTAGCTGTGTAGCTGGCAATCTTTCCTGCTCTGTCACACTCACCAAGTTCAGATTTCAACTTGGTCCAATTTGTCCTCGCTCCTCCACTCTGTTTCTACTCTCATCCTGGGCTCCAACACCGCCAGTTGCTGCTCGGAAGTGCCTCTGCACAGTCAACACTTGCTCCTGTGTTACTGGGGTTCAGTAATGCAGCTGTCCCTGCTGTGTGTCCGCAAGAAGTCCTGCTGCCTCCAATTTCAAGTCACACCAGATTAGAAATTGTCCATACTGGCCTCAGCCTACACACTCGCTTGACCCTGGGCTCCAACATCGCCAGTTGCTGCTCGAAGTGCTGTCTGCACAGTCAACACTTGCTCCTGGTTATTGGGGTTCAGTAATGTCAGCTGATCCCCAGCTGTTGTCTGGCAAATCTTCTCTGCTCTTCCATCAATCAACCAATTAGATACATTGTCAACTATGTCACTCTGTTCTACACTCATTGCCCTGGGCTCCAACACCGCCAGTTGCTGCTCGGAAGTGCCGTCTGCACAGTCAACACTTGCTCCTGGTTATTGGGGTTCAGTAATGTCAGCTGATCCCCAGCTGTGTAGTCTGGCAATCTTTCCTGCTCTGTCCACACTCACCAATCAGATTTTCAACTTGGTCCAATTTGTCCTCTCCTCCACTCTGTTTCTACTCTCATTCCCTGGGCTCCAACACCGCCAGTTGCTGCTCGGAAGTGCCGTCTGCACAGTCAACACTTGCTCCTGTGTTATTGGGGTTCAGAGTAATGCCAGCTGATTCCCCAGCTGTAGTGTCCGGCAAGTCTGTCCTGCGTCTGTCCACATCATTCAAGTACAGATTTAATTGGCTCATATCTGCCTCTGCCTCCACTCTTACTCTCTACCCTGGGCTCCAACACCGCCAGTTGCTGCTCGAATGCGTTCACAAACACTCCGTGTTATGGGGTCAGTAAGCCTGTCCCCGCTGTGTGCGGCAATTCCTGCTGCCCCAATTCATCATTATGTCCTCCTCACCTCCTCACCCTGGGCACACGCATGCGCCGAATGCGTGCCAATCTTTCCTGCTCTGTCACACTCACCAAGTTCAGATTTTCAATTGGTCATTTGTCCTCTGCTCACCTGTTTCTACTCTCATCCCTGGCTCCAACACGCCAGTTGCTGCTCGGAAGTGCCTCTGCACAGTCAACACTTGCTCCTGTGTTATTGGGTTCAGTAATGTCAGCTGTCCCCAGCTTGTGTAGTGCAATGTCCTGCTCTCCACATTCACCCAAGTCAGATTTCAACTTGGTCCAATTTGTCCTCTCCTCACCTTTTCACTCGCACCCTGGGTCCAACACCGCCATTGCTGCTCGAAGTGCCGTCTGCCAGTCAACACTTGCTCCTGTGTTATTGGGGTTCAGTAATGCAGCTGATCCCAGCTGTGTAGCTGGCAATCTTCCTCACTGTCACACTCACCAAGTTCAGATTTTCAATTTCCAATTTGCCTCTGCCCACTCTGTTTCTCTCCATCCTGGGCTCAACACCGCCAGTTGCTGCTCGAAGTGCCGTATGCACATAACACTTGCTCTGTGTTATTGGGGTCAGTAATGCAGCTTCCCTAGTGTGAGTGCATCTTTCCTCCTCTGTCCAATCACCCAATTAGATTCAATTGTCCAATTTGCCTCTGCCTCACCTGTTCTAATCCCTGGCCCAACCGCCATTGCTGCTCGAAGTGCTCTGCAAGTCAAAAACTGCTCCTGTGTTGGGGTCAGAATGCACTGTCCGCTGTGGGCAACTGCTGCTCATTCAATCACCAGATTTAGAATTGCTCATCTAGCCTCATCTACCTCTGACCTGGGCTCCAACACCGCCAGTTGCTGCTCGGAAGTGCCGTCTCACAGTCAACACTTGCTCCTGTGTTATTGGGGTTCAGTAATGCCAGCTGTCCCTGCTGTGTGCGGCAATTATCCTGCTCTGCCACATACCAAGTTCCAGATTTAATTGGTCCAATTGCCTCAGCCTACACTCCTTACCCTGGCTCACAACCGCCAGTTGCTGCTCGGAAGTGCCGTCTGCACAGTCAACACTTGCTCCTGTGTTATTGGGTTCAGTAATGTCAGCTGATCCCCAGCTGTTAGCTGGCAATCTTCCTGCTCTGTCCACACTCACCCAATTCAGATTTTCAACTTTTAGTTGGCAATCTTTCTGCTCTGTCCACACTCACCAGGTTCAGATTTTCAACTGGTCCAATTTGTCCTCTCCTCCACTCTGTTTCTACTCTCATCCCTGGCTCAACACCGCCAGTTGCTGCTCGGAAGTGCCGTCTGCACATCAACACTTGCTCCTGTTTATTGGGGTTCAGTAATGTCAGCTGATCCCCAGCTGGCAGCTGGCAATCTTCCTGCTCTTCCACACTCACCAAGTTCAGATTTTCAACTTGGTCCAATTTGTCCTCTCTCCACTCTTTCTACTCTCATCCCTGGGCTCCAACACCGCCAGTTGCTGCTCGGAAGTGCGTCTGCACAGTCAACACTTGCTCCTGTGTTTTGGGTTCAGTAATGCAGCTATCCCCAGCTGTGCAGCTTGCAATCTTTCCTGCTCTGTCCACACTCACCCAAGTTCAGATTTTCAACTTGGTCCAATTTGTCCTCTGCCTCCACTCTGTTTCTACCCATCCTGGGCTCCAACACCGCCAGTTGCTGCTCGGAAGTGCTGTATGCACAGATAAAAACACTCGCTCTGTGTTACTGGGTTCAGTAATGCCAGCTGTTCCCCTGCTGTGTGTCCGGCAAGAAGTCCTGCTGCTCCAATTTCAAGTCATACCAGATTAGAAAGTTGCTCATACTAGGCCTCAGCCTACACACACCTGACCCTGGGTCCAACACCGCCAGTTGCTGCTCGGAAGTGCCTCTGCACAGTCAACACTTGCTCCTGAGTTATTGGGTTCAGTAATGTCAGCTGATCCCACTGTTTAGTTGGCAATCTTTCCTGCTCTGTCCACACTCACCAAGTTCAGATTTTAATTGGTCCAATTTGTCCTCTGCCTCACTCTGTTTCTACTCTCATCCCTGGGCTTCAACACCGCCAGTTGCTGCTCGGAATGCGTCTGCACAGTCAACACTTGCTCCTGTGTTATTGGGTTCAGTAATGTCAGCTGTCCCCAGCTGTGCAGCTGCAATCTTTCCTGCTCTGTCACACTCATCCAAGTTCAGATTTTCACTTGGTCCAAATGTCCTCTGCCTCCACTCTGTTTCTACTCATCCTGGGCTCCAACACCGCCAGTTGCTGCTCGAGTGCGTCTCACAGTCAACACTTGCTCCTGTTTATTGGGGTTCAGTAATGTCACTGATCCCAGCTGTTAGCTGCAATCTTTCCTGCTCTGTCCACACTCACCCAAGTTCAGATTTTCAACTTGGTCCAATTTGTCCTCTGCAATCCCAAACCACACAAAACCAAAACAACAAAACAAAAACCAAAACACCCACAAAACAAATAAAACCAAACAAAAAACCCAACAAAAACCCCAAAAAACCAACAAAAACACACAACAAAACCACCCCCCAAAACAATCACAAAACAACAACACCCAAACACACACAAAAACCCAACACCACACCAAACAAAAAACACAACAACCAAAATCCACAAAAAAAAAAAACACAAACCACCCAAAAAAAAAAAA